>VDFB02134918.1:0-26870 GCA_007258455.2 Sequoia sempervirens
TCTTCCCAAACTTATCTAAATATGCCACTAATAGAGAATGACAGAAATATACAAATGCAAGGCAATTTTCTGATTTCTCAAACTGTATAGGGACTGAAAATACATGCAAATATTCAGTTACAGCAATGAAATTTTTTGACAAACATCTCATGAGCTAACTCCAAACTTCTGATTGCAATGTTGAGACTTCATAAATGATTACAAACTCTTGAAAATGCAACTTCCATGAATAAGAGCAGCCAATGACATTTTTACAAACAAATGGCATGCAACCTCCATCTTCATTTGTATTGACTGTAAATGCAACCTATTACAATGCCAAACAATTCAAATGCTATTCACCCTTAACCAGAATGATTTACACATACGTCAAATGACAATGGAACTGAAAGGCAGCGATTTAATGACCCCAACTACAGTCCTGATTTCAATGTAAATGCAAGACTTACAATGATGAAGATCAGCGATTTATTTTCTGATGTAAATGCAAGTTATATAATGCAAGAGAACCTGGTTGACGCCTGGAGATGCAATGGCAGCGCTCAACCTGAAGCTTGAAAACGCGATCTCCTGGCAGCCACGATTTCTTGTTTCAAGGCAGCTACAGCTAAATCCGCCCAGCAATGACTTGTTCTTCAAAACCACGAACTTTTTCAAAATTGAACCTCCAAAAAACTGAATCAAATGCAATACAGGGCTGCGCCACTATGAAGGAAGGATTTTTTATTTTCCCAAACCCAAATCGAATGTGCACAAGGTCTTTTAACTCCAGCTCGAACTTGCTTGTAGTGCAGCACCAAAACCACGATTTTTCCAGCAGTAAAAACACTCTTATTAATAAATTCGATATGCTCTAATCTGTAGTGATTCTTCAAATGTCTTCTCCAAATGGCCTTTACAAATCGTATTCAAAATTGGCTGTCAATAAACTTCAAAAGGCTGCAACTATGAAAATGATAAATTCGATTTACCCCTGTGACTGAAAAATGACCTCCAAAGAAATCAAATCTGTTTGAGATATGCAAGCCAATAAACTGAAAGTGAACCTCAAGAAAAATCGAATATCCCGAGCTTCTCCAAATATGGTCAAAGACCATTAAATTTGGAGCAATTAATTCAACAAGAAAAAACTCCTCCTTCAAAAGAAAATATCAGTTGCAACAATAAACCAGCTGTTGCTAAATCCTTAGCAATATGCAATAATACATCAGCTATTGCATAAATAGTAAGCCCTGTTCAGAATTGCAATAATACATCAGCTATTGCAATTGATTAAACTCTTCAATGAAACACCTGTAGAAATCCTATATGGATTCCTCCACAATCTCCAGCTAGGGTTCATCTTTCACAACCGAACCTAGTATCCTAGAGTCTTCAAACCCTCGGACATGAAGAAACCTTCAAGCTCTTCCCAAACGGAAATGAGAAATAAAATCCAAGCATAAGCATGCTCAAATGGTAAGCCAGCAACTCCTTATAAAAATTTCTCAATGCCTTTCAATAAGCTTCTAGAAATATTATTATTTTATTCCCTTAAGTGATTTTATGATTTATTAATTTATTTTAAGTCACTTTATTAAATTAATTAAATATAACGTCATCCTTTTGATATTAATTTATTGGAATAACTTTATAAATAATTAATTTAATACTCCCACTTTATTTTAATTAAAATAATCAATTAAGCCATCCTTATGATATATTTTTAATTTTGGACAACATAATCAATTAATTAAATTAAATCACTACACCTCCAATTCGGGGACACTACAGTGTATCAGCATAGCAGCGTTGTGAATACTGGGTGATATTATTCTTAAGGTCATTATCCTATTTGGCATCACCGCCACCTATAGACTGGTCTGCCATTGCCAGTTCGCCTTGTCTAAAGTCGTGGTAACTAATATGTGTAAGCCTTACACTTGCTACGTGGGTATCTTTCATCGGGCAATATCCCTCTTTCAATATTCGTCTATATACAAGGTGTTGATTGGGGTCAAAGGAAGATATTACCACCTCTTAGCGCCACATTCTTTATTGATGGTATTCGATATTGATTGACATATGAAGCATTAAATCAGGGGTGATTGAAGATATATTGCCGCCGCATTGTTAACCATCTGCCTGTGAACGTGATATCCAAGAAGCTAGCGTAGCATTCATTCTATCCGGCCTTTTGAACACCCTCAGCTGACCCAAGCAAATAATTAGTTATTTGATGATTGGCTAAGTAAAAAAAGATATAATGGAGAGACACAACTTCTTATCATGGCCGCCCAAATGATATAAGAGAAGATCGAAGTTCTTTCAAGGGGCATGGAATAGTTGTGCAAATATATACATTTAAGACTCAGATTTTAAGTACTCCTAAGGATCCGTATTCAACCGATCAAAGATGCATGATTAATCAGAAAATTCAGATATAGCATCCATCACAAATTGTGTGAATTTAAGATATCAATTAGAGACAATGATCTAATAAGGCCTCAGATTATATAGACAATTTCATGCAAAGTGAATCAATTGAGGTCTCAGCCACTAGCATAATCAAAGGCATGATTCTAAGCTAACAAATCAGGAACAGCCATTATGTTTTTTGGTCCAATTTACATTATTGATCTAATATTTAAATCAGACTTCTTGAATCATGATTCATATCCTAAATATATTAATATATTTATTAGTCGCTCGTAAATAAACCAAAGTGCATCATCTTTACTATCTTTAAGGTTATTGGCATAATTTGACATCTTTACATATAAAATTAAAGGCAAATTTAAGATAAATCTATAAGGGACGACCTCACCGTAATAATATTGGATGACAATCTTTGTCAATCCAATAAGAGATAAATCGAAAATCTATTGATTTGGAGTTTGGGTCATTACAAAATATGACTTTCCTCCGTATAACTCCAATTAGGTCCCTTGGAGACAAGTTTCCAATGCATCTAACTAGTTCAATTTTTGTGCAATAGGCTAGGAGTTATAACCCCACAAAGTTGGAGCAAAAAAATTAAATAATTTCCTATTTTTTAATTTTTACTTAATTTGTTCTTGTTTAGCTATTTGTTTCAACTTAGGACAAATGTGTGGCGACTCTTCAACTTTTGATAGGAGCCACAATAATTTTTCAAGTTTGATTTGTAAAATGCATAAAATGGTTGGGTTCGAATCAATAAAATGAGATAGAAAGCATGAATCTCTTCCACAAAGTTTTCCAAATTTGTATGCTATTTTATTTAGCTTTAGTAATTATCATTTCATATTCAATTGCTTTATTAATTACTAGTTACAATTCATCTAGCCCCTCATTAGTGTATCATCCTTTAACTTCATAAACCATAATTCAAATTAGTGGTATCAAAGTCATTCCCTCTTGTATCTCCCATCAAACACAATTAGGATATTAAAGATTTAGTTTGAAGACAAGAGATCCATTAGACTACCTTTAAGTAAGGTGCACATGACCACATATTGTTGAAGAATGAGTTCAATCCTTACACCCCTTCAAGGTGTTGATTGGGGCATCTCTAGAAAGACAACAATGAACCAATTCTCATAACTCTACTTGCACAATTGGGATAACCTATACAAAAAATGCAAAATCAATGGAAATGCCATTTTTTGTCACGTCCCTTTTATGGTCCAAATACATTTTGAATTCTAACTTTCCAAGGGAAAATTGATGCATGTATTGTGAATGGCTAGACATCCAAATTGTAAAAAAATAAAATAAAATCTATAAATTACTTCCAAATTTTGAGAAAATAACATCCAACCTCCTCAAAGTTGAGCCTCATGTACAATAATCATGGGAGGCTAATTTGTTATGAAGAGAAAATTGTAGAGAAAACCTTTAGGGTCAACATTTTGATGTGTTGATGAATGGAAACCCATATGAGGAGAATTTATGGAATTACACGAAGGAGTATTTCTCTATAGGCTCATATGAAGACAAGTTTATGCAATGATATTTGCTTTGATAGAAAAAAGGAAGAGGTAGTCTAGGAATGCACAACTAGATTCCATGCATTGTTAGCAAAGCTTAGCATCTAAGATACAAATAAGCATCAATTCTTGAAGTACCAAAGTGGAATCCATCAATATATTGACATAGAGATGGATTTTCTAAACATTTAGACCTTGGGGACTATTTTGTGAGTTGTAACTCAAGATTGAAGAAAAATTCAAACAAAGGGAAGAAAGGAATCTTTTAGAAATTCCAAGCCATAGGTAGAAGGCAGTAGTAAGTTCATAGTAAAGAAACCTAGACAAATGAATTTCTATCGCAAGCACTATCATTAAAGAAAGGCATTAAACTACACAGAAATACTAGTATGTTGTGTGAATTCCATAAGAGTAACTAGCATGATGCAAGGGATTGTCGAGACACCAAAGCTCTAATGGGAGGCACACAAGAAGTGGAGGCTACTTTTGATTCATTGCCTATAGATACTTTTGAGAAAAACGATGATGATTAGATAATTGAAAAAAATTGTATGCAATAGTTGTTGCTACCAAAGTATTAGCTTGTAAGGACAAGGAATGCCTATACCACTCACAACTATGGGTGAATCGGAAAGTCTTGCACTTTATTATTAATAATAAAAGTCAAAAGAATTTAATATCCACGAAAACCATCAAGAGATTAAACTTGTAAATAACACCTCATCCATAACCATAATACATTCCATAGGTGAGCTATTGGGGCAAGTAGATAGTGTAAATTTTCCTTTTCAATCAAACCTTTTAGAGATGAGTAACCTATGATGTACCTCTAGATGTTTGTAATGTCTATTTAAGGAAATCATACATGTATAGTTTTTATAACACATATGAATCTAGACCTTGCAATATCATCAAGTTGTCCAAATGGAAGTATCGAATGTACAAGTAATCCCCCTAAAGCCCATAACTTTTTATCAATGCAAAACAATACATACATGTGTGATTGCTCAAATTAGAAGGTTTATACTACTAATGATCTGACCTAAGGAGGTTTAGTGTTAGTTGTAACAATCACTCATGCCAAAACAACTACTAGGATTACCCAATAAAGAAGATGGATTATATATTATAAGGTATCAAGATGTATTCGACTCACTGATAGGTGTACCCCTTCATTATGAAGTAAAGAACTTGATGGACCACATTCTAGGGTTACCAAATGGTGAACTACACATGAGATAACCCTTTTAGAATGATGAAATCAAGTAACAAATTTAGGAATTGATTCAAAATAGCCACATTTGACCTTGCCTCTCACCTTGTGGAAGCCTAATTTTTATCATCAAGAGGAATGATGGAATGTGGCATTTCTATAGTGACTATCAATTTATTTGAACAAGATCAATACAAAGAATAAGTATTGATTTCCTTGCATTGATGACCTCTTGGACCAACTCACGAGGGCCAAGTTTTTCACCAAAGTTGATTTGAAGTCTAGGCACCACCAAGTTCTAATTGATTTGAAATATGGGTGCAACCAAGTTCCAATTGAGTCGCCAAATGTGTGGAAGATTTCCTTCAAATCGAAAGAGGGCTTACTTATGATTGTTAGTCATGTCCTTTGGCTTGTCTAATGCACCTATCACCTTCATGTGAATGATGAATGATATACTCAGGGCTTTTAGTAATTCCTTGATTATTGTTTATTTAACTCGACTAAACTATGTTTCCTCCTTGTTATGCCTTCTCTTAAACATAGCCATCTTCATTACCCTTTAGAACATGTTGCTTACACACCTTTGAACTTGGCATGAACCATTAAGTGATAACCATTTTGGCAACATTTTTTTTCCCTAGCTTTCCCCATTCTACAATGGTGATAACTTCTTTGTTCTTTGTTGTGGGTTTTACAAGATAGGGTACCATTCAAGACTAGTTTTACCATTACTAAACTGCAACACAAAAGTTTTATGCATTTTTTCCTTCACAAAGTTTGACCTATTCTCACCAATTTTGAAGTAGACTTGTTGCTAGTTGGTGCCACCCAAGGATGTGCCACATCCTTGCTACTTAGTCTCTTCTCTATTAAGCTTATTTTCCTTTGTAGTTTTTCCATTTTATATAGGTGTGAAATCAGATGGCCTTGTTCTTGTTTTGTTCCTTTATCCTTGCCTTTTTTGCCTTATGTTGATAATGGTCCACTTGAAGAAGACATCAAAATAGCTCCATCTATCAACCTTGACGAACTTATACTCCATGTACTGATCTTCATCTCCTAATTCCACCAACAAAGCTATTATCAATTAGAAAACATTTTCAAATTTCATTTGGGATGGCTCAATCTCGAAAAACTTAGAAGGCATGTTAGTTAAAAAACGAGATGAAGATGAAACCATCTTGCAACTTGACATGGGAGAAATTACAATCTTACAAAAAGAATTGATTAGAGGCAAAGTTTCATAGGGGTAGCAAAAATGTTCCAACAAACTTGGATAAATGATGGAGTTGCTATAATTTAGAGATTGAAATTAAGTTGTGGATAAATGGTGACAATTGAAATTATGTAACTAGTACTTAAGAAAAATGTGCTACATAGCTCCACATATTACCTTCCCTTTTTTATTAATTATTTTTCTTTACCTTTTTCACATATTTTTTTATAAATTTTATTTAATAAAAATAATAAATAATTTCAGAAATAAAATGAAGAAACATTAAAAATCATGAGACCACTAACTCTAAAAAAATACTATTAAAATTTTAAATAATAAGAAATAAATAAATTAAAATTAGATAAATAACCACATGGGACCATTGCTCTTGCGAGCACTTGGTATGATAGTTCTACCAATCTGACTTCAAGTCCTCAAACCTTTTTACGTATATTAGAAAAAGGGAATGCAGAAAATAAAATATGCATGTTATCTCCTAATGATACATGTTTTTAGTTACGTTGGTATGAAAGCAATGCATACAATAATTATTTTTGTCCTCAACTTGTATTTCATAGTTGCAATTAGGGTTAGGGTTAGGATTCAATTAATGTCTTATATGTTGCAATAACGGTTGCTACTAGCATATATATCTTTAATAAATCTATATAAAATATGCCGAGAGATATCCGTCTCGAAGCATCTATTGTACTTTTATGTGGCAAATTGATCAAAAATACACGTCTCAAAGATATAGATTTTGTAAAGATATATACTAGTATTTCGATTTTAGATTTTTTTTTTATATTAGAAGAGCAGCTCTTACTTGTACTAAATCACTCTTTTTTGAATGTGATTGTAGTATGATACCAAATATTTTTATAAGATTGGACTGGGAAACACAACACGCGAGTTCTCATTCTTAACCCCACCAAGAATTGGTTTGGACACACCGTATACATTTGGTGTCATTGGTATGTCTGATAAAAATATCTTTTAGGTACGACTTGCTATTGTGAATTATTTGAATTTTGTATCATTAATTACATTTTATTGTAGGGGAGAGGGGCCAATAGTCGTGCGGGCTAACTTTGTGAGCATGGAGCAATTGCATGGAATATTTTAGGACCTTTGTTTTTTTTTAAATATGGACTGGCCTCTTATCTATTTATAACTAAGATTTGGAGGTGTGACTCATCATGCAACTTGCCACATCAGCAAATGTACTGAGAAGTGTCCAAAATTTGACTTTTAAAGATTTGATCAAAACTTAATCATGGTAACCCTAGTAGTTGAACACAAAATATCATTTGTTGCTTGTAGAATATCATATTTTTATTTGTAATAAAACTTATATACAACCTAAATAGACCAAATACCTATTTGTAACCATAAATCTTTGTTATCTCTAACTTGTATATTCAACAAAAATGGACCAATAGTTGAACACTAATTTGTTTTGAAAATCCTTCACATTTAATGGGAAAATACATGGTATTTATTGTGCTCACCTTTTATATTTGTGATAGGACAAACTATGAAATACTCCAATGCTTGTACATTGCTACCCCAATAGTTGTACACATAAGAACAATATTTTTTCACTAGGATAACAATACTTGTTTAAATGAGTGTCTTATTTTATTAAATGATCATTTAATTTTATAAATGATACACTTATTGTGGATAGTTATGATATTTTATTTGAGACAAAAAAATATTTATTTCACTTCTTCATGAATGTATTTATGCTTTTTTTATATAACATTCATAGGTTTTCATGTGTTCAAATATGGGTCCATTTTGACCAACATTTAGTTATTTTTCTATTTACATGTGGACTATTTATTTACAATATATAGTATAAATATGTGGTAAGACTGAGTATTATAACCACAAGTGCTATAACAACAATTAGACCCTGCACAACTACTGGCCCCTCTCCCCTAGATATTTTTGTACCATGATAGTTTTACAACGGGAAGAGCATTCCAGCTTGTTAAACTAAGCGTGAGCACAATCAATTTACAAGAAATGCTTACTGCATGAGTGGAAAGATTCATTGATGAGAAACATGACCAGCAAAGCCTAAACAAAATTCTGGCATTGTACTATCCAACAGAAAAAAAATTAAGAACAACAGTTTATTTTATGTACATGGAGCTTAGTTATGCTTCGGAAATATGTTTGTTCTTTAAGCCATGCAAGAGAGTTGGGAAGATCCTATACAAATTCATATTCATAAAAACCTTAATGAACAGTGATATCTTGTGATAAGGAACGTTGACAGAAAAGAGCCACTGTTAGAGCTGGGAGGAGAGAGCTGATTGAGACAAAGTTCCTGTCTACATTAGGGTGAGGACTGAGGAGTATTCATTGTCGATCCCGTCAAAGGGACCAATATGGAAACTAATGAAATCCTCAAAAGAAAAGCCTCAATTATGAGGGTACTATTCCCAGTGGATTGCCTAACACCCACGGCCAACAGTCCTGGAGAGTTGAGACCTAGAGAAGACAACCTTAACTTTGAACATGTGAGGGTAGCTGAACCCCTACACTTGGAGTAATAAGTAGAAGTACTCGGTGCATTAGCCACTTATGAAGTGAGAATTTGTCTCACAAATATGTAACCGTATGTGCTACTAGTTATGGTTAACCAATGGGTGCTTGGCACCCCCAATGGCTGAAATATGGTGAAAGAAGGAAGGACAAATGTGGTAGCCTTGGAATTATCATATAGAGATTGACATTTCGAATTAATAGCTTCCAAAAGACAAAGGGTCAAATACATTTGGTTTGGGTAACAAAATAGGGTGGAAAGGGACAGTCTTGATCTATTTACGAGCAATGTTATCATGTTTAGATCTTCATGATAGACAGAAAATTCATCTAAAATTAAGGTGCACCTTCATCTCTATGTGCTCAAGATAAAAAGAGAACAAATCTTGTGACCTCGCTGTATGTGGTGATCAATGTCAGTCCATTTGAGAACATACCCATAGTTGTTACATACCATTCTCAAGAAATGCTTAGCATAAGCAACTGTTATATGGCTATGAGGTTGCATGGGGAAGATCCAAGTACTTGAATATATTGTCCATATATCCTTGTTGATAGTTATATTAATATCCCCTTCATGACAGAAGGAAGGAGGAGAGGCATAAGGAGTGTTTAAGGGAGGGATATAGTCTACGGATATCCCAATTGACTGAAGAAGCAAACTGATCTTGGAATGAAAAATGCTGTTGTTGCCTAAGGGCACCAAAATAGGCATCCGATCCAAACAACATAGAATATCCTCTTCCTCAGAGAGAAGGCAGATGAGAGGCGTAAGGAGTATTTAAAGGGAGGGATATAGCCTATGGACATCCCAACTGACTGAAGAAGCAAACTGCTCTTGGAATGAAAAATAAAATGCTGTTGTTGCCTAAGGAAAACTAAAAGAAGCATCCCATCCAAAGAAAATAGGGTTATACATGGGTATCTTTCCCAACCAAAAGCTGAATCTCCAGGGGACTTGGGTCTATAAAGCTAGAAAATAGGCCTTAAGCCACTCTTAAGACAAATAAATTTGTGGCCTAGTTCAATTTGGAGAATGCTGGGAGGGACCATTTAGTTTCTCCAAATCATATTGAAGCATAATCTTTGCACTCTCTCAACTTTTTCCCTTTAATTAGGCTCTGAATTGGTGATCCAAATATTTGAATCATATAGATTATGGTGGGTTTTATAATTGTGCTGAATAGACATGCTTTGAAGAGATAATATAGCAATGTATGTTTAACTCTATGCTTTTAGATGTATAAATAATTGAATATACATTTATTTTTATAATTGTTGTATTCATCTTATGCATATTAAGGAGTCGTGAAAATTTGTTTGCATCTCTATTTGGGAGATGAAAATTCATCGTATCTGTATTCGATAGTATATTTGTTCCCATGCAACTTTGGCCACAACATGTTTCAAATGGAAGACATCAAGTAAAAGTGTGAACAACCTTGTTTTATGAGAAGTGAATGTGGGCCAAATTTCACCCCAATTCTTTCGATTCTCCTAGTTATATTGTCTTAATAGTTACATTGACATCTAGTTCACAATCTATGTTTGGCTATCTATTTGTGAATGGAATGCAACGAACACATTAGCTTAGTATCCATTTTTCCTCACAAAATGATCCAAAGATTGGTCAAGTAGTTTTAATCCCCATTAGACACTTAAAGTTTTAGGAACCCAAACGCACCCATACATTGATGAAGTAAGGTGGCTTTTTAACTTGATCATGTCTTCTTGCATGGAACCAATATACACATCTTGCTAAAATGATATAACAAAGTGAACTAATGCTCACTACCATGTTTAGTCTTGGGAAACTAATAGTGATAGCTACAGTTTAAGTCTTACTTAAAGTATCATTATTAGTTTATGTGTTCAAAATACTTATTTATTGGTTACAAACTACATTGCCGAATCTATGGGTTTTGCTGCCAGATTTGGGTTCAGTCCGAACTAGATTTGTGATTCAGATCAATGGGTTCATCGCAAATGAACCCAGGCGAACTTGGATAGAACTCAGCAAAGCTCAATGCTACCCAAAACGAACCTGTGCAAATAAGCAGTTTTGTTAACTTTGTTTTATTTATTTTTATCATTATTAGAATGAATCAGGACATTGACAACACTTTTGTTTCTTAAAAGCCTTACTGCGCTGGCTGAAACATCTGTGCCCCATGAGTTTGAAAAGAATGGAAAATATTGTTTGCAGAAATGTCGTGCTCTTTAGTCTGCTATAGCTGTTCTGCTTGTGTAACTGATTATATATGCAGCAATTTTATAAGTCTCCCGATTATATTCAACCAAACATGGCAATTACTTTATAAGCCTTCCCAATTATTTAATATTTTATAGGGAATATTTTGCTGATTCATTGTTTTTAATAATCTAAGTTATTAGGTTTTTAATTTTTATTTATTTAATATATAATATTATTTAATTTAATAAATAAGGACATTTACAAATATAATATTTATTTATTTTACTTTTTAATATATTTATATATTACAAATTATAATATGTTTGATGATATGTGGTATTCTAAATTTAATTTCTGTTTTTTAAGCTGCAAATATATATATTTTAATATGTTTTTACTTTTTTCTTTGAATGAATCCTAAGTTACCAATTCGTTTTTGGATTTGGGTACAGGTACGCGTACGCGAATTGGGTACGGGATTCGGTCAAAAAAATTTTGGGGGTTGGGTACGGCAATACAAAAAACATATAAAAATCAGAAATATATACATGTTTGCAGCAGTAATTAAGTTCAGAATACACCACCATATTAATAGTCTAATAACATAGCAAAAATACATCACCACTTTCATAGTCAAATATTAAAATATTAGTGATACTCGAATGTCATGATATAAAATTATAAATTAAAGCTCAAACATAAAAATGTCAAGTGTTTTTGGGAAGATGATGCTAGAATGAAAGAATGTGTGGCAGCCACTATTGGAGAAGTGGAAGATGACCTTGTAGGTGGCTTGCACAATCCTTTCTTGGCTAAAGGATGGGATTCTTATTTTGCTTTCCCGATTGCCCTATTTGCTTCTTACTCTTTGATATAAGGGGGAAATTACTCCTTAGGCAATCCATGTTTGTTTGGCCCTAGACAAATTCTAATTCCTTGCCTGGTCATTGCACACAAGTAAGTTTTCACCAGACTATACAAGCTCTTCTACTTGTTATGGCATTGACTACAAGTCCAAAGGTACCTCCAGCAAGGTGCTCAATCATTGTGACATGTTGCCAAAGAGTTGATGCTTGATCAAATTTGGAATTCCTTTCCATCCTTAGGTCCATTGAATTAGAACTAGTTGCAATTATAAACTATACGGATACTTGTATCTACATTGAAAAAAAATATATGTAAGGACAATCAGAAAAAAACTAACCCAAGCTACACAAACATAGAAAAAATTTAAAAATAAAAAATAACAATAAAAAATGAATAACAATTTGGAAAACAACCATAAAAAGTGTTAACTGTTAAAAAGCCACATAGGAAGCTTGGAAATAAATTTTAAAGAACTTACAAAATATAAAAAACAAACTTAGCTATTTCATCCCCACAACACTTATGAAACATGCTTTCACAATCGTTCAACACTTCAAAAAATCAGCAACCATGAGCAATGCCAATTGACAAACAATGGGTTTTAAAAGTTTGGATTGATAGGTAGGAGTGCTTGGGTTTTATGTTCATGGATTATTTTTTAATTTTCTTTTCATGTTTTAGGAGTGCTTGGGTTTTTTGGGCGTTTTGACATTTGGACTCGCATCAGATTTGCGTCGGATTCTTCTGGGTGTATCCTGGATGAATCCATAGTGGCATTTTGAATCCAAGGTGAATCCACAGTCTAATTTTCGTACCCTATCCGAATCTGAATTGTACCAAATCCAAATTTCGAATCTGGTACGAATTGTATCGTATCTAGAGGTTGGGAGTGGCGAATCGGTAAACTTAGAATGAATCCAAAAAAAATTCAATCCCTAAAAATTTTGTGGGATCCATGAACCAAATCCATTAACCCGAACCAAGATCCAAACTAGAAGTAACAACATAAGTTACAAAGGATGGCTTGTAAGTATTTAAGAAAAATAATAAAATATCCCAAAAGTACCGCTTTAAAGCAAATCAATCCACAGCTGGAAAAAGAGTGGAAAGAAAAGAACTTTAAAGCAAACTAATCCTAAAACAAAAATAAAATACAAAGGCCTAAAATAGGCTCTCTTCCATTTCTAGGAATAGAACACTGGAAATAACCACTGCCAGAAATACCACCGTTAAAAATAGGATTAAATAGGATTTTGCACTAGTGGCTTGCTAGGAATTTGAAGTCCAACGCCAATCAACCTAACTTGGTGACTTGAAGTTGAAACCTTTAATATGTATTTACAAACCTTAACCCCCTCTCAACATGTGCAATATTCAAAGAATTGAAACCTTTGTCAAATCTGATAACTTGCCACCTTGGCCTTGGATGGAGATGAACCTTGAAGGTTCCTTCAAATTTTAACCGTAGGATGCAAATCTTCTACTTATGTGCTAGGAACCCTGGGATGTGTTCCTTTGTGATTAAAAAGCAGACTTGTCAACCTGGAGCACCTTGAATGAAAGTTAATGGAAATGGTATGGTTCACTGTGATGACTGAAATTTGGTGATAACTGCTACAACCTGGTGCAAATTAAAATACTCTACTTATGCTGCCTAACATTGTTGAAAATAAATGATGTGCTGTAGCTGAAATTTAGTGTCAACCCCACCACAGATCTGCTTTTCTTTTCTCTTAAGATTTTACCTTTGGAAAGTCCAGGCATCTGGGAAGACAGGTGTGCAAACTCCTTACAGTTTTCAAACAATAATCAGAATCTAGTAAAAAATCCCCTAGACCTTGATGGTGCCTCAGAAAATGTTTATTGATGATGCCGAAAATCACAGTCAAACCTCCAAATACAAGAAGCAGCAGTCCTGTTTATGCTGTAGATATCAGAGAGAAATTGCCTTGAGCTTCAGTGAGGAGCTACCTTCTTTTATAGGCACTGGAATTCATTTTATGCATTCCTTAGATTGTTTTTTTGCTTTGTACATGACTAAGTATAGGGTGGAGAAAGTAAGTGGCATGACCAAGGAAAAGCTAAGTTGCCGGTTCGGGTATGGGTTCAGATATGGGTATAGATGCGGGTACGCCGGTACGGCAATTTTTTTTCTTTGGGTACGGGTACAGGAGTGTGTGTACATATATATATAATGTCATAAGCATGTTCAAAATTATAAATTTAATTATAAGAACAATGATAAACTATTAAACATGTGTTTTGTGTAAAAGAGATGACCATTTTGAAGTTGCCCCAGGCATAAACTCTGCCTTTGGAAATTTATAAACATCAGCTCTGTATGCTTGCATAAATTTCTTACCCTCCTCAAAATTATGAATGCTTTCAACCACATTTTATTCATAAATGCGAATTTAGAAAAATGTTTCAGGTTGAGCCTTAAAGGGTGAGATATTGCAAATACTGTGAACTATAATTCTTTGGGAAAGTACTAACATAAGAACTTAGCTTTCTTAAAATTCACTTCTTTGTAAGGGATGATTCATTGATCCCATATATTTGAGAGTTACATCTAAGTTACAATGTGAATTGGGCACTGGACAGGCTACTGCAGGTGAGATGTAGATTTTATATAATAAAAATGCATCTATTGACACATATATCAAAGCTAAGAACATATGTATAATAAGCCTTCAGCTGGGCAGCAGTGAAAATTAGTCTGAAAAGAGTTGTCAAAGACAACATGTACTAAAATAATTCTGAGAGCATCAAGGGAGCATAGCAAACCCAAGATGTTAAGGGTTTCAATTTGTTTTCATTTAGATTATTCATCCCCTGTTGATGTATATGAGATCCTTCTAACTCAAACCAGCAATTGTAAGCCCCATTCGTTGTGGGTTTGGCTAGAGTTCCTCCCTGGGCCCCTGGGTTCTTTGTGGGTCCTTTTGTGAAGGACCCACAGAGAACCCAGGGCCCAGGGAGGAAACCTGGCCGAACCCAAAAAGAACCAGAACCAGAACCAGAACCAGAACCAGAAAGTATTTTGCCGGGTATGGGGGGGTAAATAGAAGAACCCGGTAACTTAGAGGAAAAGGTGTGCCACCCTTGCAATTGTTTGAATGAGGAATAACAGGGGTGTGGATCACTAAACACTTTACCAATGTTTATGCTCTGGGCGAACATCACTAATAGATAAGCCTCTTACTTCGTGAGTGTAACGAACACACTTGTACGATAAAATTAAAACTTTACAATTCATACATAAAGGTAAGAACAATACCATTTTGATTAAAAATTTCTTTTCAAAACATAAATAAGAAACATCTTTTGCATCTTTAAACTATTTCATTTCAAATGAAATTACAAAGCATGAAGAGAAACATACATACATACATAGCCCGTAGGCTTTTGACACCAATAGAAATAAGAAGGTCCAGGAATCCGTCCTGTCAAGCTTTGGATCATCCGTCGGGTGTTCGTGGAGGAGAAACATCACTCGAGCGTTTTTCCGCCAACCACGGACTTATAATGCGGTCCCCCGCACGATCATTTTTCAATGAACGGCCCTCCCTTCGAAGAAGAGATTGGTTGGGTAACCTTTAATGACTACCAACTGGACATAGTGCTGTGATTCTACAAAACTAGCTTTCGTGCTAACGGCAAATCACAAACTAGGTTGTATTTCGGAATCACGGTGAACTGACAGTGTAGTACAACAACTAAATGGTTCCTTACACTACTTTGGCCAAAGTGTTTACGTTCAACGAAGAACATAGGTCATATGTCACATTCACTAGCCAGGTTCAACTTGACTTAAGGCTATCTTAATTCTACGCGTAGGTTGGTCTATCGGGGTAGTCCGTACCCTAGACTTCCTACAACATCTTACTGTTGGAAAGAAGAATCCATTTAACAAGATACTACAACTGACGCCCTAATTCAGGATATACACATCCTAGGGATACAATAACTTGACTAAGTTGTTTGTATTTAGATGTAGAATATAACTTGCAATTATTCTTGACTCACTCCTAGTAACTATTATTTATACACAAGCATATGCTCATTATATAGAGCCATTTAAACACAATGCAGATTGCTATCCATTAACTAATGTAAAACGTACACCAATGACAACAAAAGCCATGAAAAGACTACATTTATGATAATGGTTAAGAAACTATTATTCTTTTTAATTCAATCTTAAGACAATCAAACTCTTTTCTTTCCAGCCATGACTATAATTCAGAGACCTATCAGATTACTCTGGAATATTAGCAAAATATGTAAAGTAAGAGTTTAGCATGCCTGATTTAGCTTTCCACAAGTTTGGAAGATAGCTCCTTCACTTGCCTTTACTCAGATCACTTCCAGCTTGATTCTTGAAACCAAATACTCAACACAGTAAACGAGCAATTCCTGATTACTCCTCTCTTATTCAAAGATTACGTCAAACCAGCAATTTCAAACTTCTGCTCTCTTGTTCAGAGAATACCTCACATTAACAAAATAACTTAACAATTTCTCTACTATGGCGAATTCACTCCTTAGCTATAAAATGCTCAAGGAAAACTTGACTGTAAATTCGTGTGAGTAAAATGCCAAACGCAGGTATATATATAGATTGATTTTAAAACTGATTTCCACCTTCTATGGCGCCAGAACTGCCAGCAGGTTGAGGAATGTTTCAAACTAAAAACGTGTTTCAATATGGTGAGGGTTTCGACCTCCATGTTTGACAGCAAAAAGCTTATTTCATTTCGAAATTGTTTGGACTGTTAAAAACGTGACAGCTCTCAATCTGGCGCGTTTTTACAGTTAGGTTAATTGCCAAGTTTCCATTTCAGACTTTTTCCTTGCTCAAATGGCGTCCACATTTCATTCTTTTTGCTAAGCATGAAATATCTCATCTATTTTCTGACGCCTGGCCCTAGTCGCGCGATTTCTCTGCGCGTTTTTCATTTTCCTTCATCATTTTCGCGTTTTTTCTTCTTTATTTCAACTTTGTAAATCTTCAATATTTAAATAAAGTTTTCAAAATAAATATGATGCATTTGCTAAAACTCAGAATTGAATTCCAACGGATTCATTAGAGAAATCCGCGATTTAGAGAAATTCGCGAATTTTCATTTTCTTTATGATTTACATTCGCCTTTTATAAAAGTGTTTCAAATGTTTAATTTTCATTTCGTTGGTTTTGGTAGTTCTTTTTATTTAAATATATTTGGTATACTCTATTAAAATACTTATATAATATAGTTTATGTATAATTATTTAAAATATCAATTTAAATAATATTATATACATTTTAAACTATATTATATTAATATTTTAATATAATACTAAATATATTGAAATACTTATCTTTATACTAATACACATATATTCATTTACATTATACGTTAAACATGTAAATTAATATATATGAATTCGTATAATTTCAGAGGCAAGATATCATTACAATATATAATTCATTTATCTCGTTAGCCGTGGGTATGTATACTTGTATATATATCTGTATATATACTACATGTATAAGTATCCATAAATACATTTATATCGACACATACGTATGGCATATCCATCTGCGTAATACGTTTGTATCGACATGAATGTACTTATGGGTACTTGTACATATCGTATTCGTATGTACAAATACACATATCCACCTCTAACCAGAACTTATCACTTATAAGGTTATACTGGCAAGCATCACTTGTTTACACATTCAGAAGAAGACACAACTCCTTATGATACTAGACAAGCCTACGAATGACTTACCTTTAACCAGAACAATGACTTAGCTTACACAGTTCTAAGGTTTGTGTGTGTATGTCCAGTTGGTATCCATTACTGTTTACCCGACCAAGTTCTTCCCCGAGTGATATCTCTCCTCTGTCTCGAGGTACGAACCTGTTTCCTGCAAATCATGACATGGTAACGGAAGTCATTTGCTCAAGATCAAGTAATATACATTAAGCATCGTAGAAAGTTAGAACAACATTATTTCATAACTCAATATGCTAACTTCATTCAAGATTTACATCAATAGAAGCATCAGATAATGAGACAATCATTTAGGATACATCCAATTGATCACAAGAACAATTCAATTTATTCAACAGAAAGATTCAACATTTACAATGTACATCCTATGAATAGTAGCTATACAATCGGGGTGTAACATACTCCCCCCCTTATGATTCATCGTCCCCGATGAACAAGGTATTATTTAAAAAGCATAAAAAAAAAAACATGACTCTACATTTTTTCTACACTCTTGAAAGCTTCAAGAATGTTTAATTGGCGTAATCTGGACATCAACTTGTCCATCACTCATGGCAGTGTTTTTTTCCTCTGCTGAAACATGGCCTTTTGAGTAGGTAGTGAATTGCCATGCTGGGTACCAAAAGTTTTGTTGGGGCATTCATTTGCATAATGATTACCCCTACAAATAAAGCATCCTGCTCTTGGTCCTCTTTTCTCCATGGTTTCCCAAGTCTTATTGTCACCTTCACTGGCTTTTCTAGTGTCATTATACCTGGAGTTGTCTCTTTTCCAGTCTCTTCTGAATTCCTTCTCATTGAAGCGAGATCTCTTCCCCTTTTTCCTTGCTGCATCTTGCGCAAATTCTTCCTTCTTGGGGGCAATCTTGTCAGGGACTTCAGTTTCCTTCTTTTGTTCTTCTCCTTCATACTGATTGGAGTCTGCCTTAAGCTTCTGTTCCCGCTTAATGGCTTTTTCATACACAAGATCCATTGTGGTCGGACCATGCATATCGACTTCTCCTCCAATATTTCTGTTCAGTCCCAAGATGAATTTCCTGATCCGGAATCGTTCATCCTTATGATAGATAGGAACATATCGCAGAAGCCGAGTAAACTTTTCCCAGTACTCGTTGACTGTCATGGTCCCTTGCCTCAATTCTTGGAAATCAGAAAGTTTTTGGTCATAATAGAGTTGTGGCAACCACCGCTTACGGAAGATTTCAACGAACTCCTCCCAAGTTAGCTTCCAGGAATTTATATCCAATTCCAGTTTCTTGTTCATCCACCAGTTGGAGGCTTCTCCTGCTAACTGATAAGCACCCCAAGCTGCTTTAGTAACTTCGTCATAATTTCTTATGTCAAAGTACTTTTCCATTTGTACTAACCACACTTCAGCTTCGTCACCTCCGGCACTTCCATCAAATTTTGGAGGATATACTTTCTTCATATCTTTTGTTAACTCAGTGGACACTTGTTTCTTCTTCTTCTCAATTAACGGAGTTGGAGATTTCTCCTTCTCGTGGTTATGATTAATGCCTTCTCCATGCAAAGAACTTTCCTCTTCATTATTGGTGACAGGTATCTCTACTGCTTTTGCCTTTTCAAGGTTGGACAATCTCGCCAGAATCTGTTCCAGCTTTGCTTCTATTCCTGTTGGTTCTTGTTCCTCTTCATGACTTGTTCCAGGAATATTTCTTGTCCTCTCATATACTTTCACCATGATTTAAAAGTTCACTTTAACCTGAACGTTTCATACAAGTTAGCCTAATTTAGACTTTTAACTATCTTTTGGAAAACATAAAAACATACATTCACAAGATTTTCATACAAGTTTTGGTTTACCACGTTCGCTTATTGATTATAATACTTTGCACATTCGCTCAATTTGAACATTTCAAGTATGATCATGGTTTGTTTGCTAAACTGAAATACCCTTTTCAGGATTCTAAGCAACTACTTGTTCATAAATCAAAATCCTGTAAATCAAGTTTTCCAAAACGTTGATTTCTTGATGAGTTTATCCACTTAGAACATTATGTTAGTTCTACTAACATGATCAGATTGATCTGTCTTATGTTCTATCATTTTCCTCTAGAATCTAAAGAGAGTATGTATGTTCTACCAATGATGATTTCCGATCTTCATTTTCTGGTATACTGGACATTACCTTGCCACATTCCGTGCAGCTTCTTACTCTATCTTTTTCTAGGTTATAGTGGTTTCTCATCCGACAATTTCCGTTGTCGTTCCGATGTCTTAACTTGACATTAATTCTCTTGTTTCATTCTCAAATTCTCATAGACTCAAAGCTGTTCTATACGGAATCCAAAAGTTTTTGACTCTTTATAACTGTAGTTTACAACTATAAAAGGTTGTCACATTCCTTCTTTGGAGTCACAAAACTATTTCGTTGGATAAAGGTACAACTTGGTTATTCATCCTAACCTTTCTGCCTAACCTAATTGCATATGTTTCCGCAATTCTAGGTGACATTTGTTGGTTTAGGAGTTTCTTTTGAGTTTAACTCTTAACTCGTTCTAGTTTACTTAAGTTACTAAGGATCTCATTTTTCCTTTTTGCTTCTCTAAGTTCTTTTCCCTTGCCGTTGTGGCACAAGAACTTTTCAACCGTTATCTTCTGATAAGGTTTACGCATTATTGCGTAATGAGCTCATAGGTTTCAGTGTAGAACCTGGTAGCTCTGATACCACATGTAACGAACACACTTGTACGATAAAATTAAAACTTTACAATTCATACATAAAAGTAAGAACAAAACCATTTTGATTAAAACAATTTCTTTTCAAAACATAAATAAGAAACATCTTTTGCATCTTTAAACTATTTCATTTCAAATGAAATTACAAAGCATGAAGAGAAACATACATACATAGCCCGTAGGCTTTTGACACCAATAGAAATAAGAAGGTCCAGGAATCCGTCCTGTCAAGCTTTGGAGCATCCGTCGGGTGTTCGTGGAGGAGAAACATCACTCGAGCGTTTTTCCGCCAACCACGGACTTATAATGCGGTCCCCCGCACGATCATTTTGCAATGAACGGCCCTCCCTTCGAAGAAGAGATTGGTTGGGTAACCTCTAATGACTACCAACTGGACATAGTGCTGTGATTCTACAAAACTAGCTTTCGTGCTATCGGCAAATCACAAACTAGGTTGTATTTCGGAATCACGGTGAACTGACAGTGTAGTACAACAACTAAATGGTTCCTTACACTACTTTGGCCAAAGTGTTTACGTTCAACGAAGAACATAGGTCATATGTCACATTCACTAGCCAGGTTCAACTTGACTTAAGGCTATCTTAATTCTACGCGTAGGTTGGTCTATCGGGGTAGTCCGTACCCTAGACTTCCTACAACATCTTACTGTTGGAAAGAAGAATCCATTTAACAAGATACTACAACTGACGCCCTAATTCAGGATATACACATCCTAGGGATACAATAACTTGACTAAGTTGTTTGTATTTAGATGTAGAATATAACTTGCAATTATTCTTGACTCACTCCTAGTAACTATTATTTATACACAAGCATATGCTCATTATATAGAGCCATTTAAACACAATGCAGATTGCTATCCATTAACTAATGTAAAACGTACACCAATGACAACAAAAGCCATGAAAAGACTACATTTATGATAATGGTTAAGAAACTATTATTCTTTTTAATTCAATCTTAAGACAATCAAACTCTTTTCTTTCCAGCCATGACTATTATTCAGAGACCTATCAGATTACTCTGGAATATTAGCAAAATATGTAAAGTAAGAGTTTAGCATGCCTGATTTAGCTTTCCACAAGTTTGGAAGATAGCTCCTTCACTTGCCTTTACTCAGATCACTTCCAGCTTGATTCTTGAAACCAAATACTCAACACAGTAAACGAGCAATTCCTGATTACTCCTCTCTTATTCAAAGATTACGTCAAACCAGCAATTTCAAACTTCTGCTCTCTTGTTCAGAGAATACCTCACATTAACAAAATAACTTAACAATTTCTCTACTATGGCGAATTCACTCCTTAGCTATAAAATGCTCAAGGAAAACTTGACTGTAAATTCGTGTGAGTAAGAATGCCAAACGCAGGTATATATATAGATTGATTTTAAAACTGATTTCCACCTTCTATGGCGCCAGAACTGCCAGCAGGTTGAGGAATGTTTCAAACTAAAAACGTGTTTCAATATGGTGAGGGTTTCGACCTCCATGTTTGACAGCAAAGAAGCTTATTTCATTTCGAAATTGTTTGGACTGTTAAAAACGTGACAGCTCTCAATCTGGCGCGTTTTTACAGTTAGGTTAATTGCCAAGTTTCCATTTCAGACTTTTTCCTTGCTCAAATGGCGTCCACATTTCATTCTTTTTGCTAAGCATGAAATATCTCATCTATTTTCTGACGCCTGGCCCTAGTCGCGCGATTTCTCTGCGCGTTTTTCATTTTCCTTAAGCATTTTTCGCGTTTTTTCTTCTTTATTTCGACTTTGTAAATCTTCAATATTTTAATAAAGTTTTCAAAATAAATATGATGCATTTGCTAAAGTTCAGATTTGAATATTTCAACGTATTCTTTAAAGAAATCCGCGATTTAGAGAAATTCGCAATTTTGAGATATTCGCAATTTTCATTCTTTTCTCTGAGTTACATTCTCATTTTATAAAAGTGTTTAAAATGTTTAATTTACATTTCATTTGATTTTGTCAATTCTTTTATTTAAATATATTTTATATATTCTATTAAAATACTTATATAATATAGTTTTTGTATAATTATTTAAATTATCAATTTAAATAATATTGTATACATTTTAAACTATATTATATTAATATTTTAATATAATATTAAATATATTGAAATACTTATCTTTTTACTAATACATATATATTCATTTACATTATACGTTAAACATGTAAATTTATATATATGTATTCGTATAATTTCAGAGGCAAGATATCGTTACTATATATAATTCATTTATCTCGTTAGCTGTGGGTATGTATACTTGTATATATATCTGTATATATACTACATGTATAAGTATCCATAAATACATTTATATCGACACATACGTATGGCATATCCATCTGCTTAATACGTTTGTATCAACATGAATGTACTTATGGGTACTTGTACATATCGTATTCGTATGTACAAATACACATATCCACCTCTAACCAGAACTTATCATTTATAAGGTTATACTGGCAAGCATCACTTGTTTACACATTCAGAAGAAGACACGACTCCTAATGATACTAGTCAAGCCTACGGATGACTTACCTTTAACCAGAACAATGACTTAGCTTACACAGTTCTAAGGTTTGTGTGTGTATGTCCAGTTGGTATCCATTACTGTTTACCCGACCAAGTTCTTCCCCGAGTGATATCTCTCCTCTGTCTCGAGGTACGAACCTGTTTCCTGCAAATCATGACAGGGTAACGGAAGTCATTTGCTCAAGACCAAAGTAATATACATTAAGCATCTTAGAAGGCTAGAACAACATTATTTCATAACTCAATATGCTAATTTCATTCAAGATTTACATCAATAGAAGCATCAGATAAAGAGACAATCATTTAGGATACATCCAATTGATCACAAGAACAATTCAATTTATTCAACAGAAAGATTCAACATTTACAATGTACATCCTATGAATAGTAGCTATACAATCGGGTAATAGCGGAGCTAGATGAGTTTTAATGTGGCTCAACCACCTCTATAGTGTTATGGAGGAGAATTGGCATAGCAAACAAAGGAAAAAGTGTGCTTTAGTTTGATTTATCATATACTCAAAGTTGGGTGGAACTTTTACATGGCAATGCCACTTAAATGGTGCACTCAGAATTCACTTTAATGGTAGAAAAAACCCAAGGGTTATTTACAAAATATTTACATAATATTACATCCCCCTTTAATCCGTAGGGGTTATAGTGAGAGACCAAGCGTGCCTCTGAATTTTTCAAATTTCTCCCTTCCAAGCACTTTTGTCAGAATGTCTACTGGTTGATCTGTTGTTGGAAAATGGACCAATTTGATGCTACCATCATTCACATAATGCTGAAACAAATGGAATTTTGTGTTGATGTGCTTGGTTTGATCATGAAGAATGGGATTCCTTGCCATCTTAATCGCAGAAGTGTTGTTGATGAATCTTGTTTTTCCTCTAAATCCTCAAGAACCCTTCTAAGCCCCAATATTTTTTGGTTGCTTTAGAAGCTGCCATATATTCTTCATTTGCTGAAGAAAGAGCTGGCATTGACTGCTTCTTTTACTTTCATTTGATGATTGCCAATGCTAAATTCATCAAGAAACCTAAAGCAGATTTCCCAGCTTCAAAATCCCCTCCATAGTTTGAATCTGAATATCTAGCTAGTTTAAAGTTGCTACTTTGGAGTAATGAAGGCCAAAATTTTGAATTTCCTCCAGATATCAAAGTACCCTCTTTGCTGCTTGCCAGTGACTTAAAGTCTGCTACTTTGGAGTAACGAAGGCCAAAATTTTGAGTTTCTTCCAGATATCAAAGAACCCTTTTTTCTGTTTGGCAGTGACTTTCTCTCGGATTTTACATGAATCTAGAGATAACACCAATAGAAAATGAAGTGCTTGGTCTGGTTGTGTGTAATGAACTGGACCAATTTTTTCAATTTATTTCAATGAACACACTAATGCAAGAAGCACCCGTTAGGGTTAGTCCAAAACAAAACCAGCAGTTCGCAAGTAACTCTTTGCCAAGAATGCGCACTCAATCTCAAGATGAGAAAGATGCTGTCATATGGCAAGAGGGTCGTCAGTACAACTAGAAGGAATTACAATGCTGAAAGTAAACTCTACACCAAGAATGTGCTTTCAAACCCCAGTAGGGCAAGTAGCGACCATCTGGCGGAGTAACAAAAGTAAATACAATGCTGAAAGAAAGCTCTACCACTTATGCAGCGGGAGCGAATACAATGTAAGAAGTGCAAAGCTTCAATTCCCTTCTTGGCGGAATACCATCCAAGAACTTTAAGTGTGTAGTTCATTCACCCATCTCTGGCGGTAAACCGTCCAAAGATTATTAGGTTTGCTGCTCTAAAACTAAGTAATTGCAGAATATAAAAATGACTGAAATAGTACTACTATTAACAGCCTTACAATGCACAATCTGCAGATTACAAAGTGTTACAAACTGTTAAACCAAAGCAACAACTGATAGAATGTTGTTCCGACTTATTTGACTTCACAATATTGATAAAACAATGCTTGAACTGAACTTCTGGAAGTCTGATATAAAATCAGCAATTCTGGAAACACCAACCAGCAACACAGTAACCCACTAAAAAGCTCATAACTCACTCAAAACCCAACCAAATCACTTAAAACTAGATGCAAACGAGAGCTAGAATGCTGACAATGAAAACCTAACTGAGAAACTACTGACAAACTGTGATATTATTTTTTGGCACACTTCCCAAGACAGCCCAGAATGGTACGGCCAAGGAGAAGGGCGATTTTGAGAAGATAAAATCATACACTCAATAATAAAATCTGAAACTCACCAAAGAGGGGCGCCCTAGGATGAGGAAGCCATATGTAAAGTACCCAGAACCAACAAAAATTCATGCAAAGACTTATGAGCAGATTTCTACTTCAGCCAAACCCTAACCAGCAAATGCAAAACTGACAAAATCTTTGAAATCTTCAACCTTGATGATCTGTCTGCTTGTCTGGATGAAAAGCAGTCTCTGAAGCCTTAGCTAGGTGCTATCTTTCAAGCACGAAACCAAGAGAAATGGCTAGGAGGTATGCATCCCTCGAAGTAACTCTGAAAGTATTTCAGCAGCATAACAATAAGGTAGACAAAAGATAACAAAATGAAGAGCAACTGCCTCCTTATATAGACCCTTTGAGAGAATCTCAAGAAACCTCTAGAAGGTGCGCCCCACTTCAAGACCTTTTTAGGTTTTTGACTTTGACTTGGCTGCTTCCTCAAAAGGGCGTACCTTTTCTTTAGTGATAAAATCACTTTAAAATAAAACATATTCTTCTCCAAAGGTTGGCGTCCAATTTCTCTTAAGCAATTATTCACTTTAGAAATATTAAAATATTTCCCCATGAGATGACCACCCTCAAAGTCCCCCTTTTTAAAATAACTTAAAGTTATACAGCTAGGCCAAGGGGTTATAACGTTATAATATAACATTATTTTAATTAAAATACTTATCTCTCCAGAAAATGCATCAAAAGGCCAAAACAATATTACCAACTGAATTGCCAAAAGAGGAAAGCCTGCTGAGCTAATGCTGACTGGACCACTGCTAAAAATAGAATTTACTAAAAATAGTAAATTCAAGAAGTTGCTCGGAATGCAATGCATGCGACACCATTGCGAAGCTTTTTAAAAACCCAGAAAGAGTCTGCAATCCAAAATCCCAAACTTCAAGATGTAGCCGTCATAACTTACTAAAAATAGTAAGTTCGGAAAGGTTGCCCGAAGTAGTTGCAAGTCATACCTCTACGAAGCTCTCTGAAAACCCAGAAGGAAACCAGAATCCAAACATCCAAACTCCAACAAGCAAAACCCTGAATCTCCAAGAGAACCCATCAAACAACAACCCTAATTCTGCCACTGACTTGCCGACAGCACACTAGGAATAGGCTACCAATCACTGAAAATTGAAGTGCTAAAAACGGGGACATTACATTGTGGTTACATAGTTTGGACTTCCAATGAGTTGTCTATGCTTAGTTATATCTTCAAACTCTGTAGCATCGTCTAATGCCAATTTTAGATTTTGTTCGATGGGTGTGCTAAGTGGTTTATAGTCTGCCATTCCAAATTTGCTCATAATTTCACCAATAAACTTTTGTTGTGTGATGAAAATGGACTTGGATTTTTGAATCATTTTAATACCCAAATAGTAATGAAGATGACCCAAATCTGTCATTTCAAAACCTTTCATTAGTTCTACTTTGATTTTTGTAGCATATTTTTCATTATTTCTTGTTATGAACAAATCATCCACATATACAACTAAGTGTAATATTGTTTTGTCAATTGGTTTGACAAAAAGAGTAGCATCTTCAAATTCAAAACGCTT
>VDFB02134919.1:0-29429 GCA_007258455.2 Sequoia sempervirens
GAAAGAGGCTTCAGAAATAAAGTTCATTCGGGAGTATAAAAGGACTACCATTTGCATTGTTTCCTTTGTTTTTGTAGTCAGTTTGGAATTTCATGTAACTTCCAATTTGCTTGATTTCAGGACCCGTGGAGCTTGCTGCTGTGGGTGTTGCTATTGCAATTTTCAATCAAGTTTCGAAAGTATTCAATTTTCCCCTTGTAAGTGTCACAACATCTCTAGTGGCTGAAGAAGATGCTACTATTGAGATGTTTGCTCTGGGGTCTCCGTCGGATATTGAGAAGCCTACAAAGGAGTCTCTAACTACCGATGAGAAAGAAGTTCAAATTTCTACTACTTGTAAGTATTTCTAATGTAAGCTTAACTAAAGTTACATTTTAATTGCAATGACTAAATTTAGTTTAAAATTTTTCTGTATCTTTGTTGGTATATTTAAATTTTTTGAATTGTGTTTAAAATTAGCAGATCAAATATTTTCAAATTGATTCCTCCTCTATTTTTCACTTTCTCAGATGGCTTGGAATCAAAAGGAGACACTTCAAAGCTGAGCACAACCTTGGGTTCAACAGTAACTGAATCAAGTATTGAAAAGAGAGTTCTCCCATCAGTTTCCTCAGCATTGGTAATTGGTGGAGCTCTTGGCATTCTACAGGCTTTTATTCTGATTCTTGGAGCAAATCCCATCTTGAACATTATGGGTGTAAGCGCAGTAAGTGTGCTAGAGATAACTACCTTTCGACTGCATGCTCAATTATGTTACATTGTTTGGATATATCTTGCTTAACCATGTTTTCTTTTGTGTGTATAATTTTGAATTCAAACTAGACTTTTAATCTGGTGAATGGTTCTGTAAGAAAGCGAGATGAGTATACATGTGAAAGAATGAAATAAACTAATGCACTGTTTGTTATCAATAACAAAAAGTGGCTCACTTCCACAGTATTGACACCAGGAAACAAAAATGGGATCTATGCTAGATGTGTATTAACTCTAGGCTGTCTTTATACCGCCAATACTACATTCTACAAATTATTTATGGTCATGGAATACTAGCTCATGTACTCTACACATAGTTATGAATCCTGCACATTAGATTGTCTCATTGCATGAGAGTTGCTAATCAAGGTAATCTTGTTAGCTCTAATGCTTTAATTGTTGATAAATTTAGGAGTTGGAAAAATAAGGATCTAGGCCCATCCGAATGCTTCTCAATCAAATTCCCTTGTTTGTGGTCTAAGGCTTTGACTTGGGATTAAGGACATATAATAGGCATAAAGGCTGTATTATGGTACTAACCAAAGGGTTAAAGTCTTAATCAAAGTCAAATTGACAAATACCAGTTATGGGTATAAGAATTTGCAACTATCCCATGACAAAATCTGTACAACCCTTACATAAGAAAAGGAAGGCAG
This sequence comes from Sequoia sempervirens, assembly GCA_007258455.2. Classification (NCBI taxonomy): domain Eukaryota; kingdom Viridiplantae; phylum Streptophyta; class Pinopsida; order Cupressales; family Cupressaceae; genus Sequoia; species Sequoia sempervirens. The sequence goes on from VDFB02134919.1 coordinate 1,410, forward strand.
TGAATGTTGATAGCACGACTACATATCGATTACTTTTGAATTTGAGACCTCATGTAGTGACAATTTCTTGCAGCTACATTTGGGAGATAATGTCTATAAGAAGAATGGGCAGCAATATGCTTGAGATTGAAGTCAAATTTTTGGGCAGATAAGTTTAGTAGGATAACGTGAAATGGAAGCAAGACCAGTTAAGTGGAATAGACCAAACCCCAAACATGACAATTACTTGTCAAGGGTGTATTTTATTGACAACTTGAAATTTCATATCAGATGCTTTCTAAGTCCTAACCATTAGAGCTGGTCATAAATCTTGCTCTAAAAAATGGAAGTCTTTGAGGAGGGAACTAATATAACCATAGATCTTTCTAGAAAAAATTGAGGAAACTAATGACAACCATGCTAAACTAATGACAACCATGCTAATTTAACCTTAAAGGGAAAATAGAATTTCTTCAAATACATCTGTTCCTCAAAATAAATCATCATTGAAAAAAGCCAGGCAACAAATCTAGAACTGAGGAAAACAGATTGTGGTGGATCAACTAAATATTACAAGGCAGTAAGACTTACCTTACTAAAAAGAACACACATTGGAACTAACAAGTTCTTATAAACTAATACTGTAGAAATAAGCAGGAGAAAAGAAGATAAGGAAAAAAAGATCATGGATGATAAAAGAGGTATGAAAGAGAGAAAAAGTGTTGAGTTACCCCATAACAATCATTGCTAAGTATTTGAAAATTTTGAGCTCAGAGATTTTCTTTATGTAGAATTTAGTTACCCTCACAACTCTTTATTACAAGATTTGAGAAGGAAGAAGATTCAAGAACATACAGTTGAAGTAAGTTCTATTTTTTGTCCAAGTATATCATATCATCAAGAAATAAACAGACAAAAACAGTTTCTCATTTTGATGTTTGTTTGCAAGACATAAGGAGGTTGTTTCTCAAGTTTGTCAAAAATAATTGGAAATAGTTGATAATAGCAGTTTAGTTTCTTTAAAGCCCCAATAAAGGAGTTGCTAAGAAGAATGTGAGTAAGATTAGGTGGTGTCCCTGTGATATGCTTTAAAGCCCCAATGAGGCCTCCGGTGGGAACTGGCGCTGCATGGGCTAGAGGTGTGTGGTGGACATATGGCAATCTCATCGATTGCTATTGATAGGGTCTTGTTGAAACTACTAACAACATGGCTGAGGCACTAGCCATTTTGTGAGGGGCAGCTTTAGTCATGTTCTATAATGTATGAAAGGTAATCTTTAAAACAGATTTTCTAATCTTAGCTGCTTCCCATCTCTCTGGTGAGAATCAGAGAATCTGGAAGGTAAAAGAGGTGATTGTTGATATCCTCTGCCTTCTTTAAAAAGTTCAGGAGTGTCACATTCAATATACCCTCTCATGAAGCTAACATGGTAGCATACTTTATAGCAAAGAAAGATGCCACTCTGATTGAGGGTCAAGAATGGGTTGGCAAATTGGAGGATGTTCCTTATCATAAGCTTAGAGTGGTCCTTATGCCAATTACTTTTGATGAGCAGAACTAATTATGAAAATCGTTTAGAGGATAGCCCTTTCTTTCTAAGGACTTGCTGGTTATTCCTAGTGTGGGCTCTTTGGATGTTTGGTTCATGACATTTTAGGATCCCATCATTGTGCTTTCACTTCTATTGCTAACTGGAGGCATGCCACCCATCCATTCATTGCTATTTTTGCTTCTAGTCTTGTCTGATGGGGAGATCACTGCACTGAATACCTACAGATGGAAAGTGCAGTATTTGGCAAAGATTGCCATTGAATCTCTTCTATCATCTTTGCGAGGTTTCAGTAGTGATTGTTCTTGTTAGTCTTGGACAACTGGCTTTGTTTCAGATTGTTTTCTGCCTCACTCTCATTTTGTTTTGTTCTCGTTGGGTTTTCGGACCTGCATATCTTTCTGGGACAGCTCCAGCTGCATTAGCTCCTCCAGCCTTTTCTATATTTCAATGGTGGGAAAGGCTACTGCCTGAGATTCTAAGGGATATAAGTCTTTTCAGGCTAAGCCCCTATACTTCTGTTAGGTGCCCAGCTAAAGCCCTTGTTGCTAAACCAGGTAAAAAGCTCAAACTTGATACCAATCATCAATTTCATGTTTGGTAGCAACCCATCATTCCTCTCCTTTAACTAGCAGCAAGGTTACACAAGCATGGAAGTTCTTAGTTTGATTAAGGATTCTTGAAGCTCTGTTGTGCTTCACCCCGAGGTTACCATCCTGATATCTTCTGACCCCATGGACACCTTGGGCAGACAGGATTGATTTCAAGAATACTATTGCCATTACTTAGTTTAAGTAAGCCTGGATAACAGGGACTTTACGGGCAAATTGGCTGAATGAGCACATTGTTTCTGCTATGTTTAAATCGCATTCTCTCCTGGACCTTCCTCTGCTGCCCTTATGGGTGATGGTCAGGCTGCCAGTATGGCCTTTCAGGTTTTGTTTTGTCTGATGAAGAAGTGGAGAAACTCAAAGAAATAGTCTTTTAACAGCAAGAACAAATTTGAAATTAGAGCTCTATCTTCTAAGACTATGGGAAATAAGAAAGCTTCTATTTATGAGTTTGAGCCTCATAGATATGTTGCTGAATGTGATGACTTCAGACTGGACATTGCTGCTTCAGTAGCACTGAATTATTGTTTTGTTGAGGATATATGTAGCCATTGTCCTCATGCAGTGGAAACACTTCATGACCTATGCCTGTGCTTGGTCACTAATCCTTTTATGGAATGAGGTATGCAATGAAGGCCCTTGACTGCTGGCTGAAGTGGGGGAGAAGCCTATAATGGGATTAGCATAGTAGCAAAAATCTTTCTTGGGAATAACCTGGCAAACCAAAAGATAAAAACTTTCAATTAATCCGGAAAAAATTGGTTAGGGTTAGGGAAAAAACTACTGCATAAATGGGAAAAAAAAATACCCAGAAACCTTAGACCCTAAACAAAAAATTGCAATATGCTCTGAAAAACATCAAAAATCAGTTTGACCAGTTAAATGCAAAAAACTGTTTTGTCAGCAAAAAATTGGCATTGAGAAGTAGAGATTAATTGGAATAAACTGTGATTTTTTAAAAATTTCTGCAACCATGCATTAGAGAATATTAGCATGCAACATGAAGGTTGTTTTGTTCCATTTGATCATCTAGATCAGTTGCTTTATAATTTTCATGTTTTATGTTGTGGTGCAGTCCAATTTTGGAAGGTGGTATCTCTCGTATAATCAGTGTTTAGATATGGATTTCTTAGATAGTTTTGGTAGCAACAGTTCTGTTTTATACAATAGGAGTAGACTGTCTAATGATTACAGTTTAGTAGTTTATTTCCTGGTTCTGTTGATGATAGTTTCTGGACAAGAAGTGTCCCAATTCAGGCCTCTTGGGCATTCCTGAAATCTCGATTATGATTTGACAACTTTTGGAATGCTGCTAGACTGAAATGTTGATCGTGTATGTTTATTACTGTTTCTTTGCTTTCTTAAAAAAAAATTAGTTGCCATACAGAAACTAAGATTGACACATAATCCAAATGAGTCTGGCGGTCAATGATGGCCATTGATCAACATGGCAATTACTGCCATAATTACTACATATGGCCTAAACAAGTCCGATTGTGAATTCCCCAAATGTGATGTAGTTTATCTGTGATTAAGAAGTTTTTGATGTAATGGTAAATTCTAATGATCTTTAAGTGTACTGCTTTGTGTAATATGAAATTTCCAAAAGGATTTTATTTTACATGGAAATTGAAGGAGAAATAATATATCGGACATTTATGATATCATCTTTGGCTTTTAAAAATACTGCAGTAATCATGACCACAAAGAATAGTGACCATTCTTATTTTTGTTTATTATAGTACATTACCTATGATACTAACTGTTTTTGTAACACCAAACTTACTTTAGAGAGTTAGATATGTACTGAGGTTGAGGATGAGAAAATCCAGAGACATCTTCTCGGTAATCCATTTAAGGATTGTTTCTACATCAGCTTAGCTTACATTTTATGGTTATCAAAATATTTGGCTTATGATATTTTTGTTATCTTATTACTCATGGGGTGGTTGTGTCATACTTTATCATCTCCACTTGATTAACATGTCTTACTACTTCACTCTATGTGCATCAATGGGAAGACTTTTGAAGAAACAACTTATACCGTGGTACAATATATTAATCTTGATGTCTGCTTTCATATCCTTCTCAATTACTGTATTGCTTTACACAATCATATTTTACAATACACTAGACATTATTTTTGGTTAAATCAAAATGTTTTCTAGTTGCATTGGATTAAGTATATTTGACATAAAGACTGTTTAAAGCATTGAACATCTGGTATTTCTAAAATGCCAAAAACCCTAAAAAACAAGTGCTTAATAACTTGGGTCAAATAAGAAGACGGCACATGTGATGATAAACAATGATCTCTGATGATAACTACTTCTGCCTTTCAGCCTTATATTATACATCTTTTGATCTTTGGGCATATAGCAGTTATTTTGGAAAGTTATTAATAAATGTAGGCAACCTTTCTGGTCTTTGGATCAATCTGAGGAAGTATTGAAGCTTTCTGGGTTCTAGACTTATTGAATGGCCTGCCATTATGTTTTACATTTATCCCTTGTCCCAATGGTCTTGAACACTTCGCCCTGTAAGACCTTTTTCAAGTCCTATGCTCAGCTAGTAACATTTCCTTCAGTTCATGCAATTCATTTATTTCTAGCCAAGCCTTCTCTCATGTGGCAAAATTTAATCTAAGTTAGAGTTGCCTTTTCCATCCTAGTTTTTGACCCTAATGTACTCAGTAGTATCTTTGATGATTTTGTCCAGTAATTGATCTCTTTCCTTTCTTCCTTTCTAAAATTGCAAGGGTGTTAGAGCATAAATTATACACCCAATATTCACACATAGTTTTAGGTTCAGGTAAAGGAAGGCAGTTTAACTTAGTTGGCTATATACCATTTTAATGATCATCTCGCATTGTAATTGTCATCATTGTTAGGTTTATCCCTGCTGTATAATAACCATGGTGATACAATTCTAAATTTCTCTGTCCTACTATTTAATTAATTATGTGTTCTCTGGGCCACTTATTTATGTGGGTTAGATTTGTTACATTAGCAGGAAAATATTGTTGTTACAAAGTTGTTTTTGGGCATTATGATTTATTGTTTAGCTATCCCGTGTGAAAAATGAAGGGTATTTTGGTTTCTTTCACTTTCTGCTTAAAAGTTGAAACTGAAAAATTATAGGCTGTAGTTTCTGCTTTGTTTTCAGACTCTTTGTAATGTGTTATCATGCTAAATGGCATAACCAGATTTTTTAAATTCATGATAAATTTATTTTCTTCTTAACAATGTGCTATGTTGATTGCAATGGCTGTTGGATCTCTGTGAGGTCTCTTTGAACCAATAATCATGTTTCTTACAGCTGCACATGAAATGCTTGTATGAAAATTATCTTTGAAATAAAAAGAAAGAAATCTTAGGGACTAAACTTACACATTGAGATCAGTCAGAACTCTGTCAATTTCTTTGCTCTAAATAGGAAATGTGTGGTGTTTGTGAGGAACAAAATCAAAATGCAATGGTTACATTTTTTGTAAATAATCTTTACCTATAAGAGGAAAAAATATACAAAGTTTTCAGTAGTATAAACAATATTGTGCATGATAAACATAATAAAAGACCAGCAGAATGACTCTTTGCATTGACAGGAATCACCAATGCAATCTTCTGCTGTGAAGTATTTGAAATTGCGTGCACTTGGTGCTCCAGCAGTAGTTATATCACTTGCAACACAGGGTGTTTTTCGAGGGTTTAAGGACACAATGACTCCTTTGTATGCAACAGGTAATCAGAATTCTCAGTACTTACAAATGATCTTTTACTTGTCTGTAATCATCTATCAGTAATTATTTAATTTAAGATTTTTTATTGTGTTTATAATTAGTGTTGTTAATGCATTGTTTGAGGGCAAACAATAGTTTCTTGAACATGACTACTCTGTTATTTACTCTTACCTAATAATGGCATCCAAATTGATTGAAAAAATATGCAAAGTGCAACTCACAAATTTAAATGCAAAATTGATGAAATATTGTTATTCAGTAACCTGCTTTAATGTAAGATGATAATGCCCATTATATTGTTACAAGTTGTCAAGCTCCGATATATGATCCTTGCAAATGAACAATCCATTAGAACATTCACCAAGTTGTATTTGGTGCTCAACATCTTCATCTTTAGAGTGCCTTTAGGATTATCCTCTACCTTCATAGGTCTAAGTCTTTTAGTGATTCAGCTTTAGGTCATGGGAGATACTCATTTTTAGCTCTATGTTCCTTGGAGGGGTTTGCCTCCTTGGCCAAGGACAATGTTAATATTTACTATTTCCATTTTGATACCATTTTAGTTCTTCAATTTGTTTATACTTGTAGGTGTTCTTTGATCCCAAATCTCTTTAATCCTATGTTTCTTGGGGATGCGTACCTGTTTTTTGATGTCCCCATTCCGGGGATGCCTCGTTAATGTCCTTGAGCTACAAAATCTTCCCTAGCCATTTTGAAATGTTCCTAAGACAGGGGACAGCCGACCATCCCGGCAGCGACTCAGCCATTAAAAAAAAGGTCCAAAATGAAAAAATGATTCTTTTATTCTTATTTTTGGTGGGTCCCCACACCACACTTAGCCCTAAATCAATAAAAAAAGCCTCCCTATCTCATTCTAACTCATTTTTACATTCCAAAAAAATTTGTAGCCAAGTTGGAAGAAAAATACATTTTGAGCAGGGTTTGAAGGTGCAGCTGGATAAATCAGCATTAGTGAGCAGTGAAGAGTGAGATAGCAAGAGAAGTGGAAGAGGTAAGTGATTCTTCCATTTGTTTCTTTTTTTTTCAAATTTTTAAGAAAGAAATGTATGGTTTTTTTTTCTATTTTCATTTGCACTTGAATTATTGTTTCACAATACAACATGAGCAGCAGTAGTAAGAGTAGTGAACATGAGATGAAAGAAAGAAATGTGAGAGTTTCAACCTTAGTTGGAGATTCATCAAGGTGTGGGAGTGTTGTGGGTGAAGGAAAGCATCAACAAAATCCATTCGAGTGCCTTTCCACCATTTTAAAACCTTATGCAAAGGGCCTTTTTAATTCCAAATAAACTCTTCTCCAATTTTTGACAGCCCTAGACAAAGAAAAATAAATTCGGGGGTTAGTAGAGTGTGGTTGTGTCACATTTGCAAAACAGATTTTAGAGGGAGCTACACTAAAGTATATTCTCATCTCTTGGGCTTTACAAGACAAGGGCTTAAGATGTGGCCAAATATAAATGAAGATGAAAAGGTAAAAGTTTATAGATTGCATATGAAGGTAGAAACAAAGTCTAAGAGTAGGCCAATGCCAACACAATCTGCACAATCAGCTATGCCCTCCATAGTTGCTAGTGGTAGTGGTGATGTTTCTACTAGAGGATAGAGAAAGACTAAGTCCCCCTTCTCACTAGCACTACTCTTTCTCTTTCCTCTTGTAGAAACATCACCACTACCAGTAGCAACCATGAAGGGCATAGGCATAGTTAATTGCACGGATTGTGTGGGTACCTTCATATGCAATCTATGAGCTTTTACCTTTTTACCTTCATTTATATTTGGCCACATTTTAATCCCATGTCTTGTAAAGCCCAAGAGATGAGAATATACTCTAGTGCAGCTCACTCTAGAATCTGTTTTGCAAATGTGACACAACCACATTCTACTATCCTAAGAATTTTTTTTTCTATCTTTGTTTAGGGCTGTCACAAATTGGAGAAAAGGCTTTTTGGAATTAATAAGGCCCTTTGCATAAGGTTCTAAAATGGAAGAAGTGCACTCAAATGGATTTTGTGGCTGTTTTCCTTAACACACAACACTCCCACACCTTGTTGAATCTCCAACTAAGGTTGAAAATATCACATTTCTTTCTTTCATCTCATGTTCGCTACTCTCACTGCCACTGATCATGTTGTGTTGTGAAACAATAATGCAAGTGCAAATTGAAAATAGAAAAAAAATCATACTTGTTTTTTAAAATTTGAAAAAAAAACCAAATGGAAGAATCACTTACCTCTTCCACTTCTCTTGCTATCTCACTCTTCACTGCTCACTAATGCTGATTTCTCCAGCTGCACCTTTAAACTTTGCTCAAAATGATATTTTTTCCTCCAACTTGGCTGCAAATTTTTTTTGCATATAAAAATGAGTTAGAATGAGATAGGGAGGCTTTTTTTTTTGTTGATTTAGGGCTAAGTGTGGTGAGGAGGCTCACAAAAAATAAGAATAAAAAAATCATTTTTTCAATTTGGACTTCTTAAAAAAGAGGTTGAATTGCCATGGGGATGACTAGACGCCCTTGAGATGATCAAGGGATGTCTAAGACATTCCTAGCCATCTGAGGGACATTTGGCTGTCTCCTTGGCGTTTCCCCATCTTGGGAATGTTTTTGAGATGGCTAGGGAAAAATTTGAAAAATTGGGGATGGTTCAAGGACATTTTTGAGGTGTCCTTGGAATAGGGACGACAAAAAAAACTTGGAGATGTGTCCTTGGGGAACATACAAAATAACTTGTAAATATGAAAAGATGAACCCATTTTCAAAAATATGATAATAGGTGCCAATGCCACAGAGAGTGGTAGACCTGTGCCTTGCAGGCCAAGGGTTGACTAGATTATACTTCTTAACCATTCCTCATCCTTGTTCTCTGTGGGAACTCAGAAAAATTTCCCCAACCCTTAGGAACAACACGTTTTGAGAGAACACTATTTAACACTTGCTTCCTGTGAAAAAGGTTCTTTCATGTAAAAGATTTGGGAAGTAGCATTGAGCTATTTAATAACATTACAGAAATACCTCCAACCCTTTTTGAAGTACACTTTGAAGTTGAAATGCTTTCACTTTAGCACACCCTTATTATGGTTTGAGACTGACCTTATAGCGTGTTTGCCAAAATTTGTTCTTCTATGTTCATTTTTAGAAGTGGAAATGAATAATGTGTGTTTTTGCTGAAGTCTCACAAGAATCTTAATTTGAACTTTTGCCTCTTGGACATTTATATTAATCAGAGGTAGATTTGCAATGAATAATACTTAAGTGATTGTAATATTGGAAAAAGGCAAATGAAGCTTGAAAGATGATGTCAAATTTATCATTTAAAAAATGATGCTATCAGCCTATCACCTGATTCATGATGAATAATAAAAAAAATATTGAGAAAATAATCTGTAAATGTCAAAATATGAAGCTATGTTCAATAATATGCCAATATGTGTTAATGCCAAAGGGTTCAGAATCTCAGTTGTATTTCAGAATTCAAAACTGAAAATGAGGCAACCTAACAATATTATGGAATCATGGTTTTATATAAACACAGAAAGAATTTCAGTGGATGCTAGGGAGAGATGCTTATGATAATATGTTATTAAAACAGAAATATAAACAATACCAGAATCAAATCTTAAGAAGGTTTTCAATCATAAGTGTTGGTCTGCAAAGTCCATATTAACTGCCAATGTCTGGTTAGGAAGTCAAGAGTAATTTTATTGTCCTTGTGCTTTATTTCCCTATTAACATCATTCATTTATTTGATTTGTATTTTTAAGCCCGTATTCTATGTTCTGATGCATGGATCCATATTCTCAGTTGCAGGTGATATATCTAATATTGCCTTGGACCCAATTCTTATATTTCTTCTTTCACTTGGAGTTACTGGTGCAGCTATTGCTCATGTTGTATCTCAGTAAGTAAAACGTGTATCTGTGCTCCAACTTTATTAAAGACTAATTCCAGAGGAGGAGGCAATATTGCTAGATTGTGTATAGACTCTAAATATATAGTTTATGCAGAAAAACATATACATCATTGAGGTTTCATTGTTGAGCATTACTATCATCTGTAAAAACTATTCTAGGATCTTGAACACATAATAAGTTTGTGTTGGTTGAAGAGAAGATGGTAAGCTAACATATTTGTATTCTGCAATCTGAGTTATTGATAATAGTATCCTCTGAATTGTAGGTATCTTATTGCTTTTATTCTTTTATGGAGTTTGCACAAGCGAGTTGTGCTTTTGCCACCAAAAATCTCTGATCTGCAATTTGATCGGTTTTTTAAAAATGGTAAGATGCTATTTGATTGTGACCTTGGGTACTGATTATTTTGTTCAATTTACATTACTTCATTAGAACTTTAGTAACTGTCACAAGAATGCTATTTTTATAATTGTTGATTCTATAATGAACTTAAAGAAATTTCAATTTATCTGTTTTTTGGACATTTTTGACTGTAGTCTGCTGCTCTAAAGAGTTTTACAAGAAAGACAAGTGCAGTTTCCAACATCCAGAAGTCAGGAAATTATTATGCTAGATCTAAGATCTAATGCTTACAAGACTTACCAAGGAAGTCCTGCGACTACCTACATAGTTAGTAGATAGCAGCAAAAACTGTTCTCTGGAATAAATCAGCAAAACGAAAGATTTTTTGTTTCAAAAATTTGTGATTTAATCAGGAAAAGATACGCTTAGGTTTAGGGTGTTTGAAAAAAATGAAGATTTGCCACAAAATCAAAAATTACGAACAAAAATAGAAAAAAAGTCTATTTTATTAAAAAAACCAGTTTTTTGGTGGTGAAATCTGGATAAATTGTGAAAAATCTGCAACAAAATTGTTTTATCTAATTTACTGAACAAACCGTAAGTTTTAAGGTAAAAATCAGCATGGGGGCTGAGTCTTGATTTCTCATGATTTATTGCCAATTTCTTCAACTATCATTGTCTCAGCTTAGTACTTAATCTTTGAAATTGCATCAACTGAGAAACATTCTTATGATGCAAATGGTAAAGATGGTAAATAACTAACACATAAAGATGGTAAATATCTATCTTGCATGACCATTAAACCAAGGGTGTGATGAGTTCCATAAAACTGACTTCCCTTTAAGTGCTCAATAAAGAACATTATCCCTATTTTGAAATATCCTAGATAAGGGAATTCCACTCCTGGGAAGCCCCAAAGGATTTCAGTGGAACTACATATGCACGTGGGCCAGTTGAATTAAATGCTTGCAAACTGCAAAAGTTTTATACATGCAATTGTGAATGATAACAACCTATTTGATCACTTAATTTTACTGCAATCAATTTGTAATTTTGTATTCTTATCACAAAAAGCCACAGCAGAAAATCACATGGAAAAATGTTGACAATTCTGTTCAAATTTATGCAATTCAGAATGTGAAGTAACCATTCAGATGAAATAGGTTCAATCATGCTTCAGCTGTATGGAATCCTATTTGGTTGACATTACAAGAAAAATGAATTATATAGACTTGAAACATGTCAAAGGAAATGCTTTTGTGGTATTTGTGTAACCCTTAAGGCCTTTGGTAAATGTGAAACTAGCTTTGTTACTATTAAAGAAAAATGTAGATTGGTTTTGAAGACTAAAGAACAGAGGAGTTGAGAGCATTGAACTTTATTTGCATTTTCAGAGAAAACTGAGAAGACTCTGTTTCAAAGTAGAATACAAGATATTTCAAAGGAGTGAACTGGCTTCAGGTTCCAAAGAAACTATAAATAAACTAAACAAGACTTCAAAAGCTATCAATGATCATCATATATGGTTGATTCAGAGAAATATAAGTCTCTAGTCATTATGTAATCTACAAGCTAAGCCGAAAATCAAAAATGAAAGAAAGAGCTTTGATAACAAATATTAGTCAATCACACATACATAGATTAACCAGAAAACCAGAAGCAAAGTGGGACCTATAGAGTGTATTGAGCTAATTTCCAAGCCATATATTGATCAAGTGTTTTTCGAATTGGTTATTTGTAGCATGGTTGAAAAAATTGGACTCAAAAATTACTTGGCTGACCCAATTTTAAAGAAAAACTCGCGAGTTGTAAAAAAACGGCAAATTAATCATACCTTAAACATACATAAATCTTTAAAAATATTCTTCAAAAACATGCATATTACTGAATTTATGGAACATATTACTAATTTCCTTCATGTGTAGATCAAAATTAGAGTTCAATACTTGTCAGACCAAAAAAATGACTTTGAAGTTTCAATACAGATGAACTCAAATTTCAATATCAATAAAAATTACAAATCAAGAATTTCTTCTATGACTAAAGCTCAGAAAAGTTTTCTGCTGTTGTGTGGGTGCCCTGGAAGTGGATAGTATAGCTTTAGTATCCTCAACAAGAGCCACAAGGATATGATCAAGTTGTGTATGTGATGAAACTGCCCCTGATGGCTTGCCAACCTCGCTTTTTTCCTCCTCATGCTGCCACATCCGCTTGCTATTTGGCTGCATCCTTCTCCAAGTCAACTATGTCATCAGTACTAAAGAGTGGATCCAAATTGTCATTCTCAACAATCTAATCCAAATATGGATCAATGTCATTGAGGTCAAGTGTGTGATGTGTATCCTGCTCCCATACCTTCTTTACATACAACTGAATGTTGTATTGCACAAAGACAAGGTCATTCAAGTGCATATGAGTCAACCTATTGTTTCTTTGTGTGAATGGCCTTAAAAACACTCCAGTTGTACTCACATTAGAAATGCTATAGGGCTAGGATAGAATGTAGACGGGAAGCTTTTGAAAGATTAGGTGTTGTGGCAAGGAAATTGAGTGTTGGGTGGTTACTTGTTGAGTGGCTTGTTCCCTTGCTTGTTGAATAATAATACTCTTGCTGGACACAAAAATTTTCCACCACAAATATGTAAGGACAACATAACTTTTTAAGGATTCTAGCAAACTTGAAAGTTAAATATTAAACTAAAATCAAACATAAATGATATTTTACTTTGTTGCAGAGTGGCTCTTATGTGAATCCATAAAGCTGAACAAAATAATGCTCCCACCACTCTCTTACAACCTTGTATCTCGATGTGTATGAAGTCTTGAAGGTTGTTGTCAGGGACCAGCTTCTCATACACATGTTAAGACCAAGTATAACCTTTGCATCAACTTTTAATGAAGGGGAGATGAAAAACTTGGAGTTCACATCGTTGGCAACAACATAAATATGTTGGTCGAGTTGTCGATTCCATCTCCAATCAATATTGTGCCATATGGGTTCATATTTGGTTCTATTCAACTTATAGAAATATTGAATTTTGTCTTTGACCCTATCCATGGTCTCATATAGATACCCTATGATTTTTTATCCCAATCGACCAACCGTAGAACCCTAACCAACGGTTTTGACACCAAAATTAATAGAATGGATGAAAATAAAATTAGAAAATTATACTAAATCAAAAATTAAAAATTAAATAGATTAGCACATGCCAACTTTTCCTCATGATGCAAGTCTCTATTCCATGCAGTACCTTCAATGAAGGCTATACAACAAAAGAGTTAAAAGGAACAAAAAAATTGGAACTACAACTACCCACATTGCTTGATCATCATATCCATGGCCCAATAGAAGAAGAAGAGCCCCCTTTATCTTCCTTTGATCCTATGGAACTAAAAATTGGGGCTGAGGCTCCCATTGCCTTTGTGTACTCCTTTTCTTTTTTTTCTCATGCTCAAATGTTACAAGTAGAGCTTTCACCTCCTTCTCAACCATTAGAATAATTTTTGAATGTGCTACAACATCATGGTGTAATACCATTGTGCAAGGTGACATTTGAGGTGATTTATGCCTCCTCTCATATTCTTAGTGCAATAGTTACAAACAGTGTTCCGTGGGGACGCATCCCCCCAAAAAAACCCCATGTTTCCTAGACAGGGACATCTCGAAGACTTGGGGACTTGGGGGGAACGTCCCCCCACCAACCCGCCACCAACCCGCCACCATCCCACCACCAGTGTCGCTGTCTCCAAGATGCCGCTAGGACTTCGACGATGCTGGGGTGTCCTCAAGATGTTTAGGGGACTCCTAGTTGTCTCCAAGATGTATAATTCTTATACTTATACATTTTTTATAACTATTTTTTCAAGTACTATATGTATTTTAGCACCTTGCCGCCCCCCCCTGCCGTCCCCCTGCCACTCCCAAACTTAGACCACTTGTTCCCGCGTCCTCGAAATGCGTCCCCTACTGTCCCCCCATCCTCGTCCCCGAAACCCCATGGAACACTGGTTACAAATAATCACATCTTGTATTGAACTTTCTGTCCCATGTTTTTAGCAAGGGTTCTTAGATTCGCCACTAGTTCTATTTGCAGAAGCCATATTGGTGTCCCCGTAGTGGGGACATTTAGGGGATGCGGGGATGCCTCAAAAATGTACCCTTGCCATCCCCGTTCAAATTTCTTTTGGCCCTAATGTCCTAGAAACATCTTGGAAATGTGGGGACTTTGTGGGGATGGCTAGGGACATTAATGACGTTCCCTAACTGTCCTAGGGACAGCCAAACGTGCCTCTATAGCTATACAATACACTCAATTTAAAAAAAAAGGCTCAAAATGGATTACAAATTATTTTATTGTTCTTTTGCAGCCCCACACCACTTGTAGCCCTAAATGAGAGATTTCGGTTTTCAAAATAATAGATTTTCAAGCTCTTTTATGGTTTATGATTGTTGCATGTTGTTAGGGTGGACTTTGCAAGGTTTGAAAGCAATTTTCAGCCATTTGGTTGGCAAAATAGTAGGGTTTTCAAGATAAAATCAGGTAAAACAATACCTCGTATTTCAAGCTCCAATTGTACTTCTCAAGGTGGTGTTTCATCTCAAGATGGTGGTTTTCCATCACTGAAAACAACAGTTTTAGTTGTTTTTGTAGTCACAAAATTGTAGTTTTGCAACATAAAACTGCAGAGATCAGTCATAGACAGTGGATCATCAAACTCCCATGCACATTTTGATCTCCCTTTTAATGCTCTTAATATATATGATAGTTGTTAATGTTATATCAGCGTCGGTTGATCCTTCCAGCTCACGTTCCTTGAGAAACTCTTAAATTGAATGTAGCCATCGGCTATTCAATTTACTTTATTATTTTGTATCTCTGCCTTGGGCCGACATATATGAATTCGTAATTCATAAAAGACAACTTATATACTCCTAGGCCGACTTCATTAAGGAGAGATGCGTTTTCTTTGTAAGAGGCCGACATGTAAGTAATTGGGTCATATACTTATACGCAGCTTGTTCATCGATTACATTATTATAATGAAAAGCTCTCACCCAGTTCGGAAATCTGAAAGTGCGAATATAGACAGATAATTTAGCTAAGTTCGATTATTCATATCTGAGAGAATGCAACAAGGGCGAATAGATCTGCAAAGTGCGAACTGATCAGATATGAAAGGGCGAACAATTCAGATGACAAAGTGCAGATATCTGATAAAGTGCAATTGATCATGGGCGTACAAGTTATCATGTGTGAATAAGACACAGCGAACTATTCACATCTGTACTAGCAGTGATCTCTTCATCGGTGATCAAGGTGCAGTCTGAATAAAGTGAGATTATATGCCAGGGCGAAGCTACAGCAGTAATGAAGTCTTGGGAAAGACAGTCTGAGCATAAAGGCGAGCTGAGGCAAGATCAAGCAAGTTCGACCTATTCCTTCATTCAAGTGCGAATTCATTCAAGAGCAGATTGCAAATCTCTCTGAGTACAGGTTACAAGGAAGAACAGATTATCATCTGTTATTACATCTAGAGTAGATGCTGGTTATTGGCCTTATGTTCGGCCTCATTGTATAGTGAATTATTGCTTCAGTTGCATCAATATAATAGAGATCTTTATTGCTGGGTTTTTCTCCCTCAAGAGGAGGGTTTTCCCAGGATATATGCTGTGTTATTTGTCTGATTTTGAATTCTTTTCTGTGCACTAAATCTGATCATTTAAATTCAACATGGTATTAGAGCGGGTCTGTGGAAAGATCCCATCAGATCTTGAAAAAAAAATAAAAATTCGAAGTCAGATCTAAAGTCTTCTACTTGAGCAAGTAGAGTACTTTTGTGCGGGATGCATTCTTTGGTCCTTCCATTTCAGAAAAGTCCAGTTTTGTCATCTACGAAAGGAGTGCATCATCTTGGCTCTCTTCATGAGTTTACTTGAGACATATTGCTATCAATCTGAGATCTGAGAGTTATATGCGGTGATCTCACCTCCCAGGATCTGTTTTCTAAAAGCACATGTCAGATTGAGCTGCCAAGGGTTGAAATCAAAAGGCTGCAATCAAATAGAGATAAGTATTTGGTTCCTTTCTTTGTTTATATTCCTTTATGTGAATCTCAGTTGTGCAGATCTGATAAAGTCTTTCGTGTAATAATCCTATCTATCTCTAACAATTTGGGTATTGCTAGTAAGCATGTTGCATAACCTTGGATTGCAGTTGGAAACGGAGTGCACTGCAAATTTGAGCAGTCATGGGCCTTGTTCAAATTTAACCTTGTCATGAGTCTGTGCTCGAGTCATGAAGGCTGTGGATTGATCTGAGTATAAGAACAGCATACCGTGTTGAATAATTGCAGATAAGTATTTTGTGTCTTGTTGAAATCACATTTCTATCATGGGCCTGTATTCAAGACGTAAAAGTTGCATGTTGATCTGTACTTTAAATCAGCGTATCTCACAAGTATTCTTTATTTGTTGTATCTTGGACATTGTGTGATTAGTATAAGGAGATTGTTACTTCTCTTAACTGTGATTTCTAGGTCAAAGATTCTTTGAATACTTCAAATTATCCATTGTGAGTTGATCTAGACTAATCATGTAAATTCTTTGATATATATCCTTGAGATAAGAATCAGCAAAAGAGAAGAGATTGGTATCCTTATGTTGTGATAGGTTGATCACATCGATACCCTTCTTCAATGCATGTGTTGTGATAGAATCTTGAACTCTTGGGAGAGTTGATTCTACATGCCAACCGTTTAATGCATTCAAGAAATTTGCAGCTGTGCAGATGTAATGTCCCTTACCTAGCCTTGCTCTTGTATTTGCTTGTTTTCCCTAGAATTCGATTGTTGATTAGGTTTAGGGTTTCTTCTTTCCAAAAGGAATGTGTTTCTCTAATGAAATAATCCTAGATTGAAATCTGCATTCACCATTTAAAACCATTTCCACATACACATATTTGTTAGCAATAATATCTAGATATCCACAATATATTCATAAACATAAATCAATTAATGAAGACATAAGAGGAGTGCCATGGGTGATCTGCCCTGAAGCCCTCATGTAAACTCAAGAGGTTGTCCAACACAATCCTTCTTGCCTAGGGCTTAGTACCTGCATACTCCACTCATGGTAACACCTCAGAAGACACTCGTCCTATTAGGGGAGAGGAACCATAGAGTCCAAGTGGCCTAAGGCCTACCACCTTCTCTTGCCCAATCCCGTATCTTGGGCCTAAGGGGCAGAGACCTAGGTGGGACCCCCATCTTTCTATAACCCAATCCCTAGTCAAGGGCCTAAGGGGCTGCAAAGCCCAATCCCTTGTTAAGAGCCTAAGGGGCTGCAAAGCCCAATCCCTTGTCTAGGGCCTAAGGGGCTGAAAGTGGGGTTTTTAGGCAATCCAACTTCACCCATGTTTCGTCCATCCTAATAGGTTTACAAGCACATAGTAGACAATCTTTAAACAATCAGATATATTTGCATTCATCCAAGATTTATTTCATGCCTATAATCAAATATATTTTCATTTACCAATGGTTCTTTAAGTTCATCATTTCCTATGATAATTCTCATTATGATAAGATTAAAGGATGTCATTATATCAATAATCAAATTAACAATATCTAGTTCTTATATTCAAAATATGCTAAATATTATTGCTAAGTGAATACATCACCTGAACTGTTGTGTCTTCCCATGATTCTTAATTCCTTAGTCGCCTTCCTTCAATCTTACATTTGATTGATCATAAATATTAATCTATCCATTTTTATATTATGATCATAATTACTTATAAAGCTCAATAATTGCTGCAAGCATCATTATTGTAATGATCGTGTATAAATATATAATTATTTCTAATTAATTTTAATCTTCCAATAATCACTTACTATATATATATATATCACTTACTATATCTATATATATATATATATATATAAAACTTACTTCCCCAAATATATTCTTGACGATAACACTTAATCAAATAAATCTCCCATAGTTTATTTCATTTCCAATCTGCTGCTTTATGCAGATTTCTAATTGATTCCTTTCCTTATTTCTGATTCTTACATTCAACGTCTTTTTATATCTATGCTAAAGGATACATCTTTTCAAGAGTGATGTCCTTATGAAAAGACACAAACATTTATTTAAACCTTCATTATTATTTTTAAACCACTTTTATTTATTTATTTATTTTATATTTTTCAAACTGCTGTTTTTATAATTAATCCTTTTTTTTCACTAATAATCGCAGCATTACATCTTCAATATATAAATATTATTTCTTAATATTTATTCTTAAACTAGTGGTTTTATATGTATTATAATATTTATGACTATAATTATAATAATATTTTATTAATATTATTTTGTAATATTTTTTTCTTGTGAAATCTCTATTATTATGATATTTATAATGTACTAATATTAATTGTCTCGTTTATTATAGTAAATGTATTATAATTATAATATTCTTGATAATAATATTTAGATTGCCATTACATTTTTTATATTTATTTATCCAATTATTTATATTTCACACTAAAATGTGTTTTGTGATTATGATTTATTTATTGATTTGCATTTTCATGTGTTACAATTTTGGGACATGACAGTCCACCCCGCCCAAGATTGCTTGCCCTCAAGCAATCATAATCTAAGATGTGTAATTTAAGGCGTTGCTCATTGTGGTGAATGATGTTAGCTTTGGTAGGAGTTTGAAGTTCTAACCCACATGATGGTTATTGAAGTAAGTGTATTACTAATTTTCTTAAGTGCTACTATTTCTCCATAACTCTCAACCCCATGAGTTAGATTATGTGAATCAATATAAAAACTATTTGAATTAGACATTAAAGCAGATAACCAAGTAGCTCAATCAAGTAGGCAACTAGCTCAAGAAGACAAACAAGTAGCTCAAGCAAGCAAACAAGTAGCTCAAGAAAGCAACCAGTTGAAGCACACAGGCAAGTAGCTCAAGTAAGCAAGCAACTAGTTCAAACATGCTGGAAAGTAGCTCAAGCAGGCAAACAAGTAGCTCAAGCAAGGAAGCAACTAGCTCAAGTAGACTAGTAGGTAGCTCAAGCACACAAGCAACTAGGCCGAGTAAGCAACTAGCTCTAGTGGTCAAGCAAGTAGCTCAAGTACACAAGAAATTAGATCAAGCAAGCAAGCAGGTAGCTCAAACACACAAGCAAGTACCTCAAGCAGCTCAAGCACATAGGCAAGTAGCTCAAGCATACGAGCAACCAGCTCAAGCAAGTAGGCAACTAGCTCAAGTAGGCAAGCAAGTAGCTCAAGCATACAAGCAACCAGCTCAAGCAAGCACAGGATGGCAGGAACAATGCTCTGATACCACTGTAATGTCCCTTACCTAGCCTTGCTCTTGTATTTGCTTGTTTGCCCTAGAATTCGATTGTTGATTAGGTTTAGGGTTTCTTCTTTCCAAAAGGAATGTGTTTCTCTAATGAAATAATCCTAGATTGAAATCTGCATTCACCATTCAAAAACATTTCCACATACACATATTGTTAGCAATAATATCTAGATATCCACAATATGTTCATAAACATAAATCAATTAATGAAGACATAAGAGGAGTGCCATAGGTGATCCGCCCTGAAGCCCTCATGTAAACTCAAGAGGTTGTCCATCACAATCCTTCTTGCCTAGGGCTTAGTACCTGCATACTCCACCATGGTAGCACCTCAGAAGACACTCGTCCTATTAGGGGAAAGGAACCATAGAGTCCAATGGCCTAAGGCCTACCACCTTCTCTTGCCCAATCCCGTATCTTGGGCCTAAGGGGCAGAGACCTAGGTGGGACCCCATCTTTCTATAACCCAATCCCTAGTCAGGGGCCTAAGGGGCTGCAAAGCCCAATCCCTTGTTAAGAGCCTAAGGGGCTGCAAAGCCCAATCCCTTGTCTAGGGCCTAAGGGGCTGAAAGTGGGGTTTTTAGGCAATCCAACTTTACCCATGTTTCGTCATCCTAATAGGTTTACAAGCACATAGTAGACAATCTTTAAACAATCGGATATATTTGCATTCATCCAAGATTTATTTCATGCCTATAATCAAATATATTTTCATTTACCAATGGTTCTTTAAGTTCATCATTTCTATGATAATTCTCATTATGATAAGATTAAAGGATCATTATATCAATAATCAAATTAACAATATCTAGTTCTTATATTCAAAATATGCTAAATATTATTGCTAAGTGAATACATCACCTAACTTTGTGTCTTCCCATGATTCTTAATTCCTTAGTCGCCTTCCTTCAATCTTACATTTGATTGATCATAAATATTAATCTATCCATTTTTATATTATGATCATAATTACTTATAAGCTCAATAATTGCTGCAAGCATCATTATTGTAATGATCGTGTATAAATATATAATTATTTCTAATTAATTTTAATCTTCCAATAATCACTTACTATATATATATATATCACTTACTATATCTATATATATATATAAAACTTACTTCCCCAAATATATTCTTGACATAACACTTAATCAAATAAATCTCCCATAGTTTATTTCATTTCCAATCTGCTGCTTTATGCAGATTTCTAATTGATTCCTTTCCTTATTTCTGATTCTTACATTCAACGTCTTTTTATATCTATGCTAAAGGATACATCTTTTCAAGAGCGATGTCCTTATGAAAAGACACAAACATTTATTTAAACCTTCATTATTATTTTTAAACCACTTTTATTTATTTATTTATTTTATTTTTTCAAACTGCTGTTTTTATAATTAATCCTTTTCTTTTTTCATAATAATTGGCATTACATCTTCAATATATAAATATTATTTCTTAATATTTATTCTTAAACTAGTGGTTTTATATGTATTATAATATTTATGACTATAATAATAATATTTTATTAATATTATTTTGTAATATTTTCCTTGTGAAATCTCTATTTTATGATATTTATAATGTACTAATATTAATTGTCTCGTTTATTATAATAAATGTATTATAATTATAATATTCTTGATAATAATATTTAGATTGCCATTACATTTTTTATATTTATTTATCCAATTATTTATATTTCACACTAAAATGTGTTTTGTGATTATGATTTATTTATTGATTTGCATTTTCATGTGTTACAATTTTGGGACATGACAGTCCACCCCGCCCAAGATTGCTTGCCCTCAAGCAATCATAATCTAAGATGTGTAATTTAAGGCGTTGCTCATTGTGGTGAATGATGTTAGCTTTGGTAGGAGTTTGAAGTTCTAACCCACATGATGGTATAAGGAGATTGTTACTTCTCTTAACATGTGATTTCTAGGTCAAAGATTCTTTGAATACTTCAAATTATCCATTGTGAGTTGATCTAGACTAATCATGTAAATTCTTTGATATATATCCTTGAGATAAGAATCAGCAAAAGAGAAGAGATTGGTATCCTTATGTTGTGATAGGTTGATCACATCGATACCCTTCTTCAATGCATGTGTTGTGATAGAATCTTGAACTCTTGGGAGAGTTGATTCTACATGCCAACCGTTTAATGCATTCAAGAAATTTGCAGCTGTGCAGATCATTCCTTTATTGTGCAGAGTTAGGCACTCTCGAGAGGAGCAAACAAATGAATGAACGAAAGAGCTATATCAAAACTTATAGAGATAAGTTCCTTTAACCCTCTAGTTTGATCTTTTGATATACTTCTCCTTCAGGTTGATTTATTCATGTTCTAACATTATGCATAAATTCTTATGTGTTCATGTTATACCCTGTGATTGTAAACTTTGTGTGATTCCAGTCTTGTTATTTCTTTGGGTAATTACAAACTGTTAAGTAATCTCTCTCTAAAATGCTTACAGGAGCAAGAAGGTGATGAGGAATTGCTTAATGATGAAAAGCTTGAGGCATCTTGTGACGAAGTCATGCCGACCAAAGAAAAATCAAGCAGCCTTGGGATTGAGCTGGTGACCAGAGGGAGCTCACTTCCAGAAGTCTCCTTTGCAATCTTTGGAGCAAGGATCAAGAGGGAGTCTTGTAACTCACCGAGAAGAAGTGAAGATTGTTGTATTAAAAGGCTCGGTGCTAAACCCTTAGAGGATCCCTTCAGTTGCTGAGATCATAATTGCTCAAGATTGTCTTCTGGATTTGTCATTGGTAGCCCCGCAAACCTATTCAGAATAGTGAGATCTGAGATGAGGTCAAGGAGGACTATTCTAAATTCTCTTCAGTACCAAGGTGTGCACTAGAAAACATTTATCTAAGTCAAAGTGTTGCAGTCAATCTTGGTGAAGAGTGAAAAGAGTTGATACAAGTGCCAAGAGATTTGGGGAACTGCGAGCGAAGGATGTGTCTTGCTGGGCTACTGATTGGATCCTTGATGTATCTAGTTAACTAGACCGATCTTTGCTATGAGTGAGTGCACTTAGCCAATTTATGTGTGTTACTACATCTTGTTGCGGCTAAACATATCTACTTGCGTGGCACAGGTGGATATGGGTTTGAGTGTGCTACCCGGCAGATGGGCCGTTCTTGCGTTTCGCTGATCAGAGTTTTGGTATATTGCAGCATGCATGGCAGCTCGAGAAGCAGTGTGGCTTCGTAAGCTCCTTGCAGGATTGTTTGGACAATCAATGGAGCCCACCATTATTCATTGTGATAATCAGAGTTGTGTGAAGCTCTCTGTCAATCCTATGTTTCATGACAGAACCAAGCATGTTGAGATCAAGTACCACTATATCAGGGATATGGTACTGCGAAAGGCTGTACAGTTGAGGTACATTAGCACTGATGAGCAGACGACAGATATTCTCACCAAGCCTCTCGCCAGGGTAAAGTTCGTGTACTTTCGAGACAAGCTTGGTATGGTGGAGAATCCAGCCTTAACTGAGTATGAGTCTCAGTATCAGTGAGCCTTGCTCTAATGAGTTCTTCTCTGTGAGAGAAGTTCGAGGTGAAATCCCTTGTTAATGCATTTTCTTGGACGGAAGAAATTGAGGTGAAAGCCCTTGTTTCCACCCTCACGGTGAAGTCATGGTGGATGTCATTGTGCTGACTCCATGACATATGTTGTACTTGTGTTTCACCTCGGGAGAGCCATGGTGAAAGTCACGATGAGGTGACAACATCACGCAAGTGATGAACACTTGTACTCACTATTGCACTTTCTTCTGTGACGGAAGAATTTGAGGTGAAAGCCCTCATTTCCACCCTCTGAGCTGAGTCATGGTGGATGTCATGTGTGTGACTCCATGACAACATCACGTGAGAGAGTCCGTGATGATCTTTCTGTACTCATGTTTCACCCTCTGGGAGAGCCATGGTGAAAGTCACTTTGAGGTGACACCATCACGCAAGTGATGAACACTAGCACTTAACCATGTGATGGTTGATATCACATTGAGGTGATATATCTCTCTTTATATCTGATTGCAGGCAACAGTAGCAGATGAACTTCATGTGAAGATAATTTTCAGCTGGAAGATCTCTCCCTAGCTGAGAGGGAGTGTTAATGTTATATCAGCGTCGGTTGATCCTTCCAGCTCACGTTCCTTGAGAAACTCTTAAATTGAATGTAGCCATCGGCTATTCAATTTACTTTATTATTTTGTATCTCTGCCTTGGGCCGACATATATGAATTCGTATTTATTTTTTATCTCTGCCTTGGGCCGACATATATGAATTCGTAATTCATAAAAGACAACTTATATACTCCTAGGCCGACTTCATTAAGGAGAGATGCGTTTTCTTTGTAAGAGGCCGACATGTAAGTAATTGGGTCATATACTTATATGCAGCTTGTTCATCGATTACATGATCATAATGAAAAGCTCTCACCCAGTTCGGAAATATGAAAGTGCGAATATAGATAGATAATTTAGCTAAGTTCGATTATTCATATCTGAGAGAATGCAACAAGGGCGAATAGTTCTGCAAAGTGCGAACTGATCAGATATGAAAGGGCGAACAATTCAGATGACAAAGTGCAGATATCTGATAAAGTGCAATTGATCATGGGCGTACAAGTTATCATGTGTGAATAAGACACAGCGAACTATTCACATCTGTACTAGCAGTGATCTCTTCATCGGTGATCAAGGTGCGGTCTGAGTAAAGTGAGATTATATGCCAGGGCGAAGCTACAGTAGTAATGAAGTCTTGGGAAAGACAGTCTGAGCATAAAGGCGAGCTGAGGCAAGATCAAGCAAGTTCGACCTATTCCTTCATTCAAGTGTGAATTCATTCAAGAGCAGATTGCAAATCTCTCTGAGTACAGGTTACAAGGAAGAACAGATTATCATCTGTTATTACATCTAGAGTAGATGCTGGTTATTGGCCTTATGTTCGGCCTCATTGTATAGTGAATTATTGCTTCAGTTGCATCAATATAATAGAGATCTTTGTTGCTGGGTTTTTCTCCCTCAAGAGGAGGGTTTTCCTAGGATATATGCTGTGTTATTTGTCTGATTTTGAATTCTTTTCTGTGCACTAAATCTGATCATTTAAATTCAACACATATTGGGTCTTTGAGGAGAAATTCCAACACTTCACCAAACTTAGGCGTTATTTTCTTAGAGATGAAAATATTGTGCCTTAGAAGAAATTTAAATCACTTAGCACTTTTGCCTTAGAAAAAATTTCTTCAATCACCTTGCTAGTGGAGAAATTTTATCAACTCACTTAGAATTTTTTTATTTAAAATGCCACGAGTGCACCTTGTCTTCAACACCTTAGCAATATTTATCATCATTACCACCTTGGGAGCATTTTATACTTTATGAGGAATATACTTCTTTTTAAATTCCAACGCCTAGCACATTTCCACTCATCAATTGGCATTTTCAACGCCTAGCATATTTCTACTTTTCACTCCACACTCCCCTTTTACATGGCGCATAACTCATAGGCAAGAGGATGAACTACATTTCAATGCCTTAGTTATTTTACTTCACCACCTTACCTTCAACGCCTTTGACTTGTTGACTTTACTTGCCTTGATTTGGGCACATTCCCTATGTCATGAAGGATGGGCGCATATCATGTGTGAAGGAGGATAAACTTTCAACGTCCAATATGTGACCTTTGAGCTCCCTTGTTTTGTCCTTACATGCCTTCATTTGGGCGCATTTGAGCATAGGAGGAGGACAAAATATTTGACCTTGACTTTCTTCTAACTTTATCCTAAACTTGGCGCATTTGGGCTAGGCAGGAGGATGGGCGCATATTCAAGATGGTGGAGGATGAAACATTTTCCAACGTCACCTTTGACCTTCCTTTGACTTCTCCTTGAGTTTCTTAAAATGAGCACATTCCACACTTGCTAGAGGATGGGCGCATTTAGAGGTTGATAAGGGATAAAGCACCATGCCTTAGAATTTTTAAACATCCTCATTTTTCATCCCTTGAGGGTGCATATGGAGGGTGGTGAAGGATAAGACTTTTACTTAGAAATTTTCCATCACCCTGGCATGATGAGGGCGCATTTTACTTGTGGTGAGGGATATCTCCAACACTTAGAAGCTTTTCTTGTTCTCCAGCTGAAGTGGGCACATTTTTTCTTGGCAGGAGGATATAAGTTCCAAACTTAGGCGTTTTTCTTACCTTTTGCCAGCTTCTCAATGACCTGCTATTTATAGTAAGTCCTCTAATTTCCATACTTCTGAAGCTCGGATCAATTTGAAATTTTGAGCATAGGATCCTCATGACCTTGTCAACCTGTTCACACTGCCATCCTAAGATGACCTGCTAAAAATAGCCCATTTCTAAAGATGATTTACTATTTATAGTAACTGCATGTTTCTGAGACTTCCCAAACTCCGTTTGACTTGAAATTCAAATGACGTGCTCCTCATCGGGTGACCTGCCCGTTGACACTGGCGGCTACTGCTAGTTTACTATTTTTAGCCATTTTCTGGAACGCCTTACTATAAATAGTAAGTGCTCCGTTTGCCTTCAAATTTTACCGGTGGATAGCTTGAAAGATGTTGATTGCAGTGGGATACACCGGTTTTCGAAAATTCTGACTTTTTACCCCTCTTTTGGGTCCCGAAGCTGGAAACCCTAATTTTCCTTGCATGTATATCAAACGACCTCCATTTGACCTCATTTTTGTTGCACTTCGCCCTAAACGTGATTCTGATGCGCTGGGAGAGAGTTGCCGGAATGCACCTGCTAAAAATAGTAAGTCATTGAATACTGATCACCTTGCTTTGCATGTCACACCATTGCGAAGCTCTTGAAAAACCCACAAGGAATCACCTAACATGCAAAGAAAACCCTGACATGCAAACCCTAAAAATAGCCTCGGAGGCTAAACTCTGAAAATCATTATCTCACTTTGTATGTTATACCGTCGCGAAGGTCTTTGAAAACCCAGAAAGAATCTCCAGACATGCAAAGAAAACCTTCACATGCAAACCTTAAAATCTGCTCAGGAAATTGAACTGCTAAAAATAGCAAGTTGTCTGTTTCAGCTCAAAATTTCCAGATGAGTAGCTTGACGTGTTCTGAATGCAGTGTGACTGTCGAAATTTCAAGAATGCTGAGAGAACACCCTGAATTGCACACTTACTAAAAATATTAAGTCGCCAGAATCTGATGAAATTTCAGTGGAGACTTGCTGAAAGCATACTGACATCAAATGTTAATCTCTGCTTACAATTTATTCACTTCATTTGACCTCAGATTGACCATGAAAGTACAAACCCTAATTTTCAGACTTGGCCAAAATTTCACGTTTAAGCTCACAAACGGGCATATCCCAGGAAAGACAGATAGCAAAAAGAGACCGAAAGAGATAGAGAGGAAAAAAAACAAGAAAACTAAAATCAAGCCAAAAGTTCGAAACGAAGCAAAAATTAGGGGGTCCCCATTTGCAATAGGGCGATGTGTGAAAAAGGTCACAACAGTTAGTAGTACTAACAGTCATTTTATTTGCTGCAATTTATTTCTATATTAAGCTCCCACTGGATAAGTGGTTGAAGCATTTTATTTCCAGCACTTAAAATTTAATAAATGCCCCCCACTAAACATGTGGTAGTGAGGATTCATGGATGGCTTGCCGCCTTATAATTTGTAATAATTGCTCTCGCTGAATAAGTTGTAGAGCTTACATGGTCAGTTATCTGCCTACTTTGTATTTCCAGCATTTACTTTCATTTCATGGTCGGCTAGCCGCCTAGCAAGCATTGTAATTTCAATTTCCAGTTGCTAACGATCCCCGACACCATATGCTATCACCTCACCCTCATTGGGATCTTGGTGAACATTCTTGGTGAAGGGTTACTTTCCAAGCTGGTTATCTTTGGAGCTAACACTAATCAATGGTGTTTGTGCTGGTCTTGTTCTGATAAATTTCAAAAAAAAATTAAGGGGGAATATTACACTCACCCCCA
Organism: Sequoia sempervirens; assembly: GCA_007258455.2. NCBI lineage: Eukaryota > Viridiplantae > Streptophyta > Pinopsida > Cupressales > Cupressaceae > Sequoia > Sequoia sempervirens. Next base: position 28,963 of record VDFB02134919.1, read on the forward strand.
CCACTCTGCTTAAATTTTCTTTGATATTCTGAAGATATATTTCCAACACATTAGTTCTTTTGTATTTCTTAAAAATTTTAGCACGAAGTTTTCTAATCTCTATCATAGCTTCCCAATGCTTGAAGAATAATCTCTCTTCTTGAGTTGTAATAAGGATCTCTCCAAGTTTTTGTTCAATAAAGAAATTTTAACATTGAGTTTGTTAATTTCTCTGAAGAACCATTTAGTGAGGTGATAGTGAACAACAAATTCTTCATAAGACTAGAAATCTTATCAATGATTTGATTCACAATTCTAGAATAGCTTCCATGGACACAAAAATGTAATGGGAAAGGTCTGGCCCTTGAGGAGGCCCAAGATAGGGGTCCTCAGTTCTAGGAAAAGTGGCATCAATTGTAGATTCAGGGAAACCCCTCACCTTTCCTTTCCCTCTTTCCTCACAAATATTCCTATGTTTCTTCTCCTTT
>VDFB02134920.1:0-23899 GCA_007258455.2 Sequoia sempervirens
TGATCTTTTAGGGGTTATTCTATTTGCCCAAAGTGCAGATTTCAATGTAGTATGCCAAACCCTTTGATTCTCCTCCATGGTTCTCTTAATGATTCTGATCAGATTTTTATTTGTACTTTTAGCTAAACCATTACCTTGTGGGTAATAATTGGAGGAGGTATTCAAATGAATTCCATATTTAACAACCCAATCTATAACTCTTAACCCAACAAAAGCAAGAGCATTATTAGAAATAATGGAATTAGAAACTCCAAATCTGGTGACTATATCTTCATAAGAGCTCAAAATTGAAGATTTATTAGCTTCTTTCAAAGCTACTACTTTTGTCCACCATGTAAAATAGTTTGTGGTTGTAAGCAACCACTTGTGACCAGCACTAGAAGGTGGATTAATTGGCTCGATAAAGTCAATGTCCCATCTCATGAAGGGCTACTCTACCTGAATTAGATGTAGAGGCATAGCTAGAAGCTTTTCTTTTCCTACAAATAAAGCACATTTTACACATTTCTTGGACCATGCATATGCATCTTTAAATAAGTTGGGCCAGCAGTAACCAACTCTCATTATTTTCCAAGAAGTTGTCCTTGGAGCAAAGTGACCTCCTGAAACTCCATCATGAAACTCATGAAGTACTTTTGTTGTTTGATTAGTATCAACACACCTTAATAAGACACCATTCAGATCTTTCCTAAAATGAATATTGTTAATGAGGATAAAAGGAATTGATTGCAATATGTAGTATCTTCATTTTTCTCTGTCTAGGCCTATGGACATTCACCAGTTTGAAGAAAATGGGTCATTTCTTGAACCCAACTTGCTGCTAATGCAGGTGCAACACCTTGAGCATTCTGAGGTTCATCTGTATTAGCTAAAACAACACTAGTTTCTGATTTCTGTGCATCTTTAGGGGTTGAGGCAAGTTGCTCACAAAGTCCTCTACCTCTAACAAGATTTGTAATCTTGATGTCAACAACAAACTCCATTGCTTTTGTGATCCATCCTTGTATTTTCTCACTCAGATCTTTATTTAACATAAATTCTTTCACATTCAGGTGTGCAACTAAAATATGAATCTTGTTGTTGGAAATTAGAGGTTTAAACTTCTTTAAACTCCTTATTACAATGAGAACATGTTTTTCAACAAAAGTATATTTCTCTTCATAATCAACAAGTCCTTGACTAAAGAAAGCTATTGGCTACTCTAGGTTATCACTATTTTTCTGAACTAGCATAGCAGAAATTGAACTAATGCTACCAAAAGCATACAAAATGAAGTCTTTAGAGAAATCTGGATTTACCAATGTTGGGGCTAATGCTAAAGCTTCCTTGATTTCTTCAAAACTATGTTTAGCTTATCTAGTCTGGCGAAAACTTCATTCTTTTTAAGCATGGTAGTCAAAGGCTGTAATAGATTTGCAACATAAGGTATGAATCTCCTTAAAAAGTTGATTCTTCCTAGAAAGCTTTGCAATCCTTTTTTGTGATTGGGTAATAGTAGTTCAAGTATGGCCTTGACTCTTTCAGGGTCAATGGTAATTCCTTCTTTTGACACTATGTGACCAAACATTTTACCTTCATGAACTACAAAGATACTTTTTTTGGATTTAGGGATATTCCATACTCTCTGAATTTTTCAAAAACTTGCTTGAGATGTGACAAGTGTTCATCTACATTTTTGGAATAAATAGTTACATCATCTAGATAAACAAGCAAAAAAATTTGTATTAAATTTTGAAATGCCATATCCATGGCCCACTGAAAGGTGGCACCAGCATTAGATAAGCCAAAAGGCATTCTCTTGTAGGCCATAGTGCCCCATTTTTTTTGTAAATGTTGTTTTATATTGATCCTCTTCTTTGACTAAGATCTAGTTATAACCAAAATATACATCCAGATGAGAAAATCTCTCTGAACTAGCAACAACTTGAAGAATCTATTCCATTGAGGGTAAGGGGTAATGGTCTTTTAAAGACACTCTGTTAAGGTCTCTAAAATTTACATATAATCTTATCTCCCCATTCTTCTTTCTAACTAGAACAAGGTTAGAAACCCAAGATGTGTGTTTAATCATAAATACAATACCCCCCTCAACTAACTTGGTCAGCTCTTTGATCATTAAAGGTTTGAGCTTGGGGTTCAAAGGTCTCTATTTTCATCTAATAGGCTTGGCACTAGGTTCTAACTCAATTGTATGTTGTGCAATATGAGGATCAAACCATTTTAAATTAGAATATTGCCAAGAAAAAACATTATGATACTCTTGGCATAAAGCAATAAAAGGTTTTCTATCTTAGCTATAAAAAAATTGCCTAATTTGAGAAGCTTACCTTTAAAGATTTCCACTTCTTCATAATGATCTTCTTTCACTTGAATGCTGACTTTTTTTTTCTTAAGCTAATCATCAGTATTGAATATGGACTCCAAGGTAACCAGTCCTTTGGGAAGCTTATTTTTCTTCAGCTGTATCACTTGATCATCATACTGTTGTTTAATATTTTCCTAGTTCACTATAGAAAATTGATCTTCTTGAAGCAAAAAGGTTAAAAAAAAATTGTCACTGTCAAATACTTGCCAGTTGATGTTGTTATCAGGAATTGATGGCCTCATTACAACCTTAACATACTATTGTATTTTATCTTTTTTGATATCACCTAGGATATCAAACTGTGCTCCAATCACTACAAGTCTATCAACATGTTTATTCTGATTTCTTGGGATTGAAATTAGATTGAAGGAATCAAAATCCTTAATTTCATTCCATACTCTATTTTTGTAGGATTTCAAGGCATCATTCTTGGAAACATTCATGTCTCTAACCTGATTAACTATCAATTCACTATCTCCATAGACTTTTAAACAATTAATTCCTCTTTTCCTTGCCCACTCAAGGCCTTGAATGAGTCCTTCATACTCAACAATGTTGTTAGAACATGCAAAAGAAAAATGAAAAGCTAAAAAGTACTTATCACCCTATGGAGAAACCAGCATTGCACCTCCACCTGCTCCATTCTTGCTTCTAGAACCATCAAAAAACATTTCCCAAAGTTTATTTTTCTCTTGTAATAGTTGATTTGTTCCCTTTTCAAGGTTTGGAACTTCTGCATCAGGTTCAAGCATCACATAATTTCCCATACCAGCATCATGAATAAGGTCTTCAAGACTATCCAACACATTTTTAGCTTCCCATTCGTGTAACATGTCAAGAACGCTTTCTGCTTGCGGCTCTTGAGTGGCAACCAACTCACTGTCAGTAAAAACAACACAATTTGTGCCTATAGTAGTAGGAACAACATTGGTAACACTTGGTTTATATGGCTCAATATGATCCTTGGCCAACTTTTTAGATTTAATAGTCACTTTGGTTCCATATCTTGTTCGAAACAACATATGTGACCAGTCAGCTAACACATAACCTCCTATCTTAGTTGTAAAATCTCTAGAGAGGCACAAAGCAAAGAAGGGTGGGAGATCTATAACACATATGTCTTGAGGAACTGAAAATTTCAGACAAGTGTGAAGAGTAAGGCTCAAACCTTTTATAACACCTGAATTATTAACAAAGTTACCATCCAATTGAATCACTCCTTTCTCTAAAGGCTGATATTTTAGTCCCAATTTGTCAGCAATTTGTTTTGGCATTACAGAGCTACTAGCTCCACTATCTACCATACAGTTGTAGACTAACTTATCACCTATACAGACACATAAAACAAAGGTGGTTTGATGCCTTTTCCTGCCTCTTTGCTAGGTTGTTTATCTTTTTCTTAAGAATTATTTGTCAACATAGCTCTAACTCTACCTATTGGAGACTCGGACTCATCAGACACTTTCAGATTTAACAAGGTTGACTATAACATGTCCTTTTGGCCTAGTATAGCTAATGAATCCCAAATAGACATTGTTACATTCATCTTTTTCATATTATCAATGATATTGTAAGGTACAATTGGGTTTTCTTTATGATGTACCTTTATGCTAGCATGATCAGCTTACGAATGTGGCTGCTCCTTAGCTGGAATTTGTTGATTTCTTTGCAAAATACGAGTCCCTTGTGATGTAGATGGTCTTGTAGCTGCAGTTTTTCCTTTAGCAGCTACTTGATCAAGTTCAAAATCTCTTTTCTTTGCTCTTTTATTAGTTGCAACTATAGAATTATCTACATTCAATCCACATAATTCTTCACCCTTCTAGTTAAGTAAGGTAGTTTAGGGCATGTCTTGGGGATCATCATGGAAAAAACAAGCCCTTAAATTGGCAAAATTAAAAAATGGAGTGTTAGGCAATTTGACATAAAAATTTGAATAAGTCATCTATATTATTTCAAAATGTAGAATAGAATCTGTAGAAAATTCAGATGTAGTTTCTAAACTACTAGTTTATTTAAAATATATAAAATCTATTTGGCGAAAATTTGAAATTTCAATGCGTTAGTACTTAAATTTAGGAAAAAATAAGAAGTAGGTGTGTCACGACCACCTAACCATAATAAAAAATGAAGTAATATTTTTTATAAGATTTTATATATAAGTAGATGACTCATCATCGGAATCAGTGCATATTTTTGTAATTTTTCAAGTAAATAACTAATTATGAATTTTTATTACAACTTTTAAAATATAAAACTCATATGTCTTACCACCTTAACTTGGTCAAAACTTCATGAAATTCATTTTTTTAGTTTTTAACCTTATACTATGTGAAGCATAGAATGTGACACCTATTTTGGATTCAATAAATGTGATACCAATTTAGAAAGTTAGATGTTTTTTAATCAGCGGAAGTCGATTAGGATTTTAGTGGATTATTCTAATAGAAAATAAATAATAATTATTTATTAAATTCAAATTAAAGCAATTTATATTGGTTGAAGCTGAGAATATCCTCTAAAAACCTTTTTTGTTTCATCAATTTTGGGTTAAAAAAATTAAATTGACCACATACCACAAATGCCATAATATTGCCACTTTTTGGTTACATCATGATCCACGCACATACCTTGGTGTTGTGGAGGTGCATCATTGTAAGTTGATCTTGGTGTTGTGGAGGTGCATCATTGAGTGCGTTCTATTGTGAACCTGAAGCATTTTGTACCATAAGTTCTTGATTTATAACTCCATTGGAGCATGTAGCTTGATTATGTGGTTGGTTGCATGGGTAGCACCACTCATAATCAACAGCCAAGTTATTCTTAAATAGGGACAAGGTCCCTAGCTGCACTAATAGGTGCTGGATTATATGCCTAAAAAGGCCTTTGATTCACATTTTGTCTTGGACCTTGGAAATTTCCTTGGTACTGCTGCCTATTACCTTGAAATGGTTGATTTGAAGTCTGATTTTGCTGCTGATAAGGCCTGGTGTAAGATTGTGCTTTTCTAAATTCACCAACTTGTTACCAAAGGTCTGCAAAATGTTTTCAATCTTTTGCTGGCTCTCTTTTATTTCTTACAACTCCTGGGACTGTACTGGAACAATAGATTCTTGCTTACCAGCAGCTGGTAAAGCTGGTATAGCAGGTAATGGTGTAAATGATGGAATTTGAAGAGGCATATTTGGTTGTATCTCTAGAAAAATAGGCATGGTGGCGTAGGAGCAATCTTTCCTGCCTGTATTAAGCAATTTTCTTCTCTAATTGCTATTTCAAATGCATCTGGTAGAGAAACACCTCCCATTGACTGTATCATAACAGCTATATCACTGTTAAGAGCCTTCAAAAGTACAAAAATGCATATTCTGGAGGTGGTCTCACTGTTGCAGGGATTCTGTCCCAAGTCCTCTGAAACCTAAAATTAAAATCATTCATTTGCTCCTGAATAGAGACAAGAGACAAGTTATCAGACCTGTCCTGAAACTGCTTGTGTAATTTGTCACCCAACTCATCCCATGTTGCAATTGAACCTACTCCAAGACTCCTGAACCACTATAATGCTCTTCCTTTGAAAGATGTTGCAAGTAGCCTTACAACTACATCTTCTTGTGTGATATGATGAACACCACATAAGGAAGCAACATCCCTTATGTGCTCAATTGGAGTTGTTTGGTCTTCACCAGTAAAGATTGGAAAGCTCTTCAAAGTTGCCACTGGTATATCATTATGTTGTGCCAAATTTAATGGACTGCCTCCATTAAATGGCACAAAGGGCTGATTTCTGGGAGTAGCCATTAGAGGTGGCTGAGGTGGATTCAAATGTGTAAGAACAACAGCTGATGAACTTGTTGCAGCAACAGAACTTGAAGATGAAAAAGTTGCAAAACCTATATGACTAGCAAATGCAGTTGGACTACTTGAAGGAGACCTTGTTGTTCTAAGGCTTGGTGAGGCTGAACGATTCTCACTCTATTTTTTAGATGGTCTTCCTCTCCTCCTTGGTGGTGAAAACACTGTTTCTGGCTTAACACCAGGTGGTGTAGACTGTACTCTCTTAGAAGGAGGTACTCTTTTTGCTGCTTTTCCTTGTCTTCTGGGTGGTGACAACTGCAAAAATTCAAACTCTCTTTGTACTTCTTGTTTGTACTCTTCTCATAAGCTATGACAACACTAATTATGTTGTTCTTTCACCTCACGGAGTCACCAAGTATGCTAAAATAACTTCTGCAAAGTCTGAAACTTGCTGGTTGCATACCAAACCAACAATATGATGTGGGTTTGAGTCCCACCTGCGTGCCAAAATTGTTATTACTAAAGTTTGCACCCTAACTAAGTTGAAAGAACTCAATCACCTAGTGAAACATGGGAAGACCTCTAATGTTGTGGAACTACTTGCAAGCAAAGGTCAACCTCTGGAGAAGGCCGAATTCCTAGCTGGTTATCACCACTCTACTGAATTTTTGAAAGAGAAAGGGTGAAGGATAAACTAAAATGAAATACTAAAAATGAAATTTAACTCTACGGTGATTCACCAAACTGATAAGAGCTATGAATACTCAGAATGTCATACACTTGAACAATGATAATTGATATTGAAATGCACAACATGTTACTGTAAGTTTATGCATGAATATTTTGTAGAAAGGTTTAACTTGCATACACTTTCAAGAAGGAAAGATAACTTTCACAATTCAAAAGATCATACACAACTTTAAAACACAATTTACAACCTGCATAGCCATACTTTTGCAGAAAAGGCACAATGCATGAGACAAAGCTAAACAAAATGAAAATTTACAAGAAGCTTGATCAATCACTTGATGGTACACAATTCTACAAGAAAAAAGAATGAAAACTAACATAATCAATGGCTTCCAAGGTACTCATTGTATATCATACTCCAAAACGAGTTACAAGAAAACTTGCCAAAATTTGACAAAGGACTACAAAAGTCACTATATCAAAACTGCATAATCTACACTCCTGATAAAAATGAGTCAAATGTGACTAAGTATCCAACCGTCTAGTTGTTCCATAAAACAAGGTTCTAGAAAACCTTGGGTCGGATGCAACAATATGTCCATAAATATAGCCGCTAAATACTCTCAAAAAGGGCTCCAAATGTGAGAAAAAGTCAAAAATGACTTAATCCACCAAGGTGACTCATAAAACTGACCCCAAAAGGCTCTCAAAAGCAATAAAAACCTCCTAGATACTCTCTCAATGTTTGCAACAACCTCATAACCTCCCTAGATGCTCTCTCAAACATAAATGGAAGCATATCTTCATTCTCTCATGAATTAGTCATAAAGAAACAACGTACCCCATTCTCCTCTTTTGCATTAAATGATAATGACTTAAATCAAATGATTTATAAATCACCATTTGATTTAATCATTTTACATAAAAAGCTCTCAATGTACCAAAACAAATCCCTAAGTAATAGGGATTACTAAGTCAAAAATGACTTAGATATTCCCAAGTCGAAACTATTAGGCTACGGGCCACAAATAAAATGAACTTTCAAAAGAAAGAAAAAGGCAAGAAATGCCTAATTCATCAATCATCACAAAAGTAGGGTTTCAACCCTAGATGAAAGAGAAGACGAAGAAAGTTATTCATTTGTAAGGAGCTTCTAGCTAAAGCTCGACTGCTGCTAGTGGTAGGGTTTGAACTCTGTGGAAGCCATGAACTCGTAGCCTATAATCAAGACCTTTGTGCAAAACTTGTTGATTCTTCTTCAGAAACAAACTGGTAAGCGTTTCCTTGAAGCAATTTGACAAAACTCCCTTTATTTTCTGTTTTACAGATCTTCCATGGCTGTGACTATTTGTTTTCTCTAAACATGGGTTCATGGCGGCCAACATTATCATAATCACCTTGGCACATAGATGAGGCTTTATTCTTATTATACCTTCATTCTGAAAGATTCATGATTCGCCAAATAATGCAAACTTATGAACAACTCCATGGCATGGCTTCATCATTTCCTAAAGATTTCATTCACAATATATCACATGCTACAGGTTGAAAGGTTTTCTCATGGTCATCTTTTATAACTCTAAACTAAGAGTTTGATGCTTTTCCTTGGCCATTTATTACACTCAATATTCCATTTTTTGTATATATCAGTCTAAAAATTGTATGCATTATTTAAATTTCTCTTGTAGATTCCTCTTGAAATTACTATAGCCCCGTGTTTCGAATTTTCTGTCTTTATGCTTGCTAGATATAAAAGTAGGAAACTCTTATGTTATTTCCTTTACCTTTATATTCATGCTCATTTTCTTTATTCTGATTGCCTTGACGCCATCTTGGTTGCTGTATTATACTCTCTGGGCATTTCTATCTGGTCGCCATGAGTTTATATGCAGGAAATAATAAATATTCTTGTGTTTTCTATGTATTTCCTTGCAAATTAAAATTGTTTGCAAGCCGCATCACTATAAGGGCTTCCTGTACATTATTTGCATTTTGGGTTTTACCCACCTCTTCAGAAAGCTTTCTTTCTACTTTATGACTTATGAGTTTTTATTGAGCACATGGCTCGGTGTCCCTTCTTTTAGTTTCTGGGCATTTGAATTTTTTTGGGTCCCTCATGTATATGATGCTATCTTTTCCTTTGAAACATCTTGCTATTAGCTTCATAGAAGTTGTATTATCTCCTTGAACCTCCTTCTTTGACTTGTGCCCGATCTACAAACTTAGGCAGTGCAAAAATTGTTTCCACGAACACATCACCAGGTCTTAGAACATGACTAATTTCTGCTATAGCAGTAGAGGGAGATGGCCAACAGTGTATTGCAACACCCGCATGCACAGTATCAAAAAAACCCCTTTGAACAGGCCTTTACCTCCTTTTGATGAACTCATAACACTGATGAAGCATGTTTTATGAGAAGTCTAAAGTTACCACCTCTGAATAAATCATATACTTAGTAAACTGCCTTGAAACTAGCCTACTACCACAACTTGCATCCCCAAGTAAACCACCAGCAGTTGGCTAAAAATACTTTTGTGTCATTTTAAACTCTTCATATGGACATCAATGAATCATATGATGGCATTTGTATTTATTTCCAAGAGTTGTCTTTCAATCCTGTAGCATTGACATTTAAATAAGATAAATACATGTTATCCCTTCATCATGTTTAAATGTGATCAGACCCAGAAACGATGTCATGTCTCTCAATCTTGAATTTACTTTTGGAACTCTTATTATATCTTAGTAAGAGTGTATGTTATCATATTCAAAACCTCAATGAACCTCTGCCTCTTGGATTTGTAGCTCTATCTAAACCTCAATGACTCCCCAGCCGCTATATTTATCAGTCATGTAACTAAACCATACCTTCCCTTTTATAGTAATTGTCTTTTGTAATGATATACCACTAACAATGTTGATTATCATCATTTTATAATCCTCCAATCTTAATGCATTTTTTGACCTGTACCTTGTCTTTTATCACTAGGAAGATTCTTAACAAGTCTGTCATAGTAGATCTGCTCATATGGAGATTCATTGTTAGTACTCTTTTATGTATCATCCTCATAGTGATAAATATCACTTGAAAAGAACAAGTTATGTTCTTATATTATGGCTGGAACTGCATACTGTAGTTGCAATCTACATTTTAAAAGTTGTTGTTGTAGATTTAAAACTTGGTAATCTGCATTGGATGCACTGAAGTACCTAAAATATTGTGCATATGAGTTGGGCTCAACCCTTGTGGGAGCCGCATTTCCACCACTCATTTGATCTAAAAAATATGAATGCACCTGTAGCTGCACATGAAACAAACAAGTTAAAAAAAAAGGTTGTCTTTTGTGTGTACGTTGACCAAATGGTTTTCCTAGACACCTAAGGAATTCATTGATCTTTGATGCACATGGAGATGAGTTAATACATGCATAGGTGGATGATATAAATGATCGTGTATGGTTATGACCTTTCATTGCTTAGGGTATAACTCTAATACATTGCTTGACTACTGCAGGAACAAGAACACATGGAAATTAGGAAGGACAAGCAACGAGGACAACACCGAAGCGAGACAAACATTAACCAGTCATTCAGGCAATGACTGGCCATCCCTCTTACATGCACATTTATTTTCCTTTATTTATTCATGTATTAATTCGTCTTTATTTGTATCAAGGAAAAATCAGTCTCACGGCTTGCTGTGTGAGACACATGTATCTTATTACATTCAATAGAGATTTCATTTTTAAAAAGATGTGAATCTTTCTCTATTACATGCATGTGTATGAATGTAATGGTCTGTAGTTGTAATCTTTTTCAGATTTTTCATTTATACATTTGAATGTAATGAAGAAGGATAATAAAAATGTACCTTATTTTCCTCAGTTTAAAATAAATTCTACCCTTTTGAACCTATGAGTGAAAAATAGGTAACAGATTTTATTCAAAGTGTAATACTACACCTAGTTATTAGTTAGTTTCCTTAGGATATTATGAGTATTTAATTATTGTAACTTTAAAGGTAGTTAATAATTATGTATGATCACCTTAAATTGAGGTACACAAGTTTCATCACTATCTAATCAATCCTTAATTCATGGTAGTTAGATTATGATTTTTTTTGGTCAAGCCCATATTTTTCTTAGTTAGATTGAGCTAACTCATCTCCTAATTGGGAGTGATAAGGAGTTTCCTTAATTCATGAATCTAAGAGATCTATATATTTGTACAATTCTCTTTGTAATTAAGACCCACAATGTTGAATATATCTAAATTATTTATTTATTTTCTTGGTAATTCTGATTAGCTCATAGACATTAAGTCCTAGGTTGTATTTTTATCACAAAATTGAACACATAAAAAACATATCCCATGTCCATATTTCCAATATTGTCCCTTGAAGTTATATAAAAATTAATTCTCACTTGGCATGGAAATAGTCATTCCCAATGGATTATTTGATCCTTTGGAGAGTTATTAATGTTAGAGGAGAGAGAGAGGGGATTCATAGTAATACCCACTATTTTGAGGATTTTGAATTCCCATGAATAATTAGCTTGATGATAATGAATTAAAAATTGATCTTACAGTCTTTTACATTGACTATAATTCTCCCCCTAGACTTGACTGATGTGCTTTCTAGTATCTATAAAGATCCTCCAATTGTATTCCAAGTATATTTTCACCAAACTAAACCAATACTAACTTTCAATTACAAAGGGAACATCATCTAATAGAATCATGATGCTTCCATGGGCTTACCATCAAATCACCCCATAAACAACAAAGAAATTAGTAAAGGGGTATTAAAAGGGGAGATAATTCTTGTTCCCTTCATACTTGAGATAAAGCCCAAATATTCTCAAACCAAAAACACCATGCTTCCAAAGAATAAATTCATGAAGATACTTAGCTAACATGATTAGAGACAAGAAAGCATTAACCTTATATTAAAATTTAGGATTCCACACCTTGTTCTAAAGGTTAGAATTTTTAATGTCTATATTTCCAGAAGAAGAGTCTCATAAGTAGTTTGAATAGAATAAATTATAGAACTTAATAATCCCCATATGAGGATGTTAGAGCACTTGTATAGAGAAACCTTGCAAGAAGCTATGATTTGAGCCAAGTGGTCAATGAAAAATTATTACAAGTCATCTTGGTCATCTGTCATATCATGTATATAATAGGGAGAGGGAGGGTAGATAGATAGACTATAGGGTAGATGGATACTCCTTAGATTTTAATTTTCAAATCTTTACATCATTTTGTATGAAATTACAATAAAATTCAAAGGCATGAGTCCAGCTAGCTTTAATAAATTTATGCTTTAACTCAAGGAGATCAAGAAACTCAATAATCATTGGGTTTTTTTAATCCAAAGCATCGTCCTAGAAAAGAACGTTGTCCACCTTCTTAGTCCAATTTTTTTTTTCTTTACTCATATTGTTTCCCAATTTAATGCTTTTCCATATATGAGATGCAAATTACCCAAATAGAGTAGGCATCTTTCACATGAAAGAGTGATTTTTAATTTTGTAAGTACTTGAACTTAAAATTATTCCCTCATAAGGTAGTCTCCTCCACATTCCATCTCAAGTATGCTTTGGTAGTTAACAAAAAATTATTGAGGAGGGAGATGTTCATCCCTAATGCACCTCTTTCTCTGGGTTGATATATTTCAACCCAATTAACTAGATGCCATTTCTTTTTCTCAAATTTTTATTTTAAAAGAATTTTTCTTGTCTCTCACTCAAGATTTAGAACATGATACCTTTTGGAGCCACGTGAATTTTAAATATGTACATTGGGAGAGCTTATATGAAAATTTTGAGGAGAGCCATGGGACCAACTAAAGGAAGGAATATATGAGTCTAATGATTAATATGACAATCCACATAATCTAATATTACATTCCAATATCTTTTTTGAAGAGAAGTAGGAGAAATGGAAATATGTAAATATCTAAAAGGAGAAGAATTATTGGGAAATCAAAGATGTTAGCAATAGTCTAATAGAAGTGATGAAGAAAAAACTTAAGATTTATGTTCATCCCATAATTGTGTAGACATGCTAGTATAAATAATGGGAGCATTCCTAAAAGTGTTTGCTTCAACTATAATAGTTTTTCCATCACTTATGCATCATAAACAAATTAAAGATGAGTTAAAGATTCCATATCTTACATATTGTGGAATCAATAATATTTTATAAGGTAATTCAAGAACTAACCAAATCCTTTTACTACAATGAAAAAAATAAAAAGATAGACTAAAAAAGAAACATGATCAAAGAAGAACTATTAGTAAGCGTAGAAAATAAAGGAAAAGTACAACAAACCACAACAAGTTACAACCCTTTGAATCTAATTATCATCAACCCATTGAGTCCAATTATCATCAAAATTATTATTATTTTGCTTATGTAATTGAATTGTTGATGTATTGAACTTATACTATTACTACTTCCTCATCACTCCTTGAATCATTTGAAAAAAAATATGCTCCACTACATAGAGCCATCTTGACTGCTAGTTTATTCTATATCTATCTTTTATTGAATGTGGGCTATTACTGCTCATGCAGCCATTCCTTATAGGATTTAAAATTGCTTGATCCTATAAGAAAACACTCTCAAAATTTCTTCCAAAAATTTCCAACAAACCCATACGTAAAGCTCAAAGACGTTCCTTTTGATGTCTACAAATGACTAGTAGCATTATAATTAGCCGATAGGCTATTTTGTTTGAATTTTCTGACATGATTTTCATCAGCCTAGTCATGAATTGAATTTGCCGGCATTGGAGATGATTTGGCTGGCGGTGACTTGACTGGGTTTTTTTGTGGTGACGTGGAGCTTCGTAATTATGTTTGTTGGTGGTGGTGGAGTTGGTCTCCTTGATACGTGTAAGTTGGATCATAAGTGTTTGCTCATGGGAGTGTTAATTCATATTGTCACTATTGTACGATGGGGGTAGACAAAATAAATGTGGGCAGATGAAGTAAATGCAATATTGAGTGTTGCAACATGGGAAATTATACTTATTTTAAGTTGTATTGTCAAAATAACCATTGTGGTGTTGGTTTCATAGCATACTATTGTAAAAATTGTCACCTTTGGCTCTGTCATTAGTTTCATAACAGATTGGAGGTTTTTAAAATTGTTGTTCTCTATAATTTGGAAGTTGTTTTACATGGGTGTTTTGCATAAATGATTTATTTATTGTTTATGTTAAAACTGTTGTTCTCCAGAATATGTAAGTTGTTTTACATGGGTGTTCTACTGTGGGAAAGTTTGAAATGTGCAAGAAAATATATTGATTAAGTTGCATTTTCAAAAGAGCCATTGTGGTGTTGGTTTGATAGCACACTATTCTAAAAAACAATGGCTTTAGTTTTGTGGTTCCTTTGATAGGAGACTATTGTAAAAATCAATGGCTTTGTCTCCATTTTATAGGAGATTCGAGTGTTTTAAAATTATTGTTTTGTGCAATGTGTAAGCCATTTTACATGGGTGTTTTTCATAAATGATTTATTTATTGTTTATGTTAAAATTGTTCTTGTCTACAATCTGTAAGTCATTTTACATGGGTGTTTGGCGTTATGGTTTTGCATGGATGGAGAAATTGTACTTAAATCTTCTTTCTTTCATCAAAAAGTATAGTTAGGGTTAGTGATTTTTTCGTCCCTTGTTTATTGTTTGTTGTTATCTATGTGCATCTTTGGCCTTATACCTACTACCATAGGAGCAATTGTAGTTAATTCTTGTTTCTTTGGTCAAAAAGTATGGTTAGGGTTAGTAATTTTATTGCCCTCCATTTTTTTTTTGTTATCTTTGTGGATCTTTTCCATTACAACCATTAACATAGGACCAATTGCAAATTAACATAGGTGTGATTGCATATATATATGGCATTATACCCATTACCATAGGAGAAATTGTAGTCAAATATTGTTTCTTTGGTCAAAAATATGGTTAGGGTTAGTAATTTTATCGCCCTCTGTTTATTGTTTTAGTTATCTATGTGCATCTTTTTCGTTACACCCATTAACATAAGACCAATTTCATATTAACATAGGAGTGATTGAATATGTATATATATGCAGAGGGTTAGTATGAAAGCAAAAACATGTTGGATATAAAATTATTTTGGTGGGTGTTAAGTATTATTCTTTCTAATATCTCTTTTATTTGCTCAATTTATTTGTTTGAAGTTTTTGATGGGATTTTCTATCAGCCCAGTCGTGAATAGGATTTTTCCTATAATAGCTCTTTTACAATTTCTCTATTTGTCTAGAATATTTAGTGCCAGGCAATGCAACTCAATTTTTTGATTAAGTCTATGGAATTATAGGCATTTTGTATAGGTTATTTCTACTCATTGGCTTTATGAGTTGTATTTAATGTGGGTTTGGTGCCAAAGAATGTAGCTCAATTTTTGAATTGGCAATCCAACTCTTACACAAACTACTTGTCTTGTATGAATATGTTTAGTCTGGGTTTTCAATCATCTGTGATTTATGTATGACTCTTAAGTTTTTTTCTAATGGTTGTTTTACAATTTTCCTATTTTGTCTATAATATTTAGTGGCAAATTATGTAGCTTGAATTTTCAATTGAGAAGCCAACTGTTACATAGAATTTGCTATTACACCTTGTCCAGATAGTGATAGAATTTCAAGTAAGCAAGAATGTGTCTCAAACTCAAATCTATACATGCATTTGACTTGAACTTGGTTCTTTACTTTGAATATTCTTTGTAAGTAATTTCACATACATAGATTTCCATATCTAAACTTTTTTGGTGAAGGGAAATTGGAAAAGACCTATTAGGAAAACACTTAACAATCACATGAAAATGATAAATGTTGGAAAACCCACATTAGATAGAACTTTAAAAAATGGAGAATAGAACATGAAAAAAGTATGATGAAAAGAATAGTTTGTTATGGGGAAGTTCAAGCAATTGAGAAAAAATGAATATCATGAAACATATTGGTACAAGACAAAATCAAAATTGGAAAAGAGCTATTAGGAAAACACTTAAGAATCACAGAAAAATGGAAGATGTTCTAGAACCCACATTAAATTAAAATTTAAAATATGGAGAATAGAAGAGGAAAACTATAATAATGAATAGTTTGTTATGTGGAACTGAAAAAAATAATATCATGAGGAACAATTTGTTATGGGGAAGTTGAAACAGATGAGGAAGAAATAATATAATGAAACATATTGATATAAGACACTGCCATCCCACGTAATTAGCAAGCTTGAATCCTTACATAAATAGACCTAGGAAATTTGTTCTAGGGAGCTTCAAGAAGATCAAGAAAAAAAGAATATCATGAAACATATTGATACAAGATTTGAGCTATATTCTTTGTTAATAAATATTGAAGACAAATAGAGAAATTATATATAAGAGGTGTTAGAATAACAATTATTTTCTACAAGTCATTTTACATTGGTATTTTACATAAATGATTTGTCTATAGTATTTAATGCCAAGCAATATAGCTTGAATTTACAATTAAGCCTATGGCGCTATACACATTTTTCATAGATTGTTACATCATATAATTGTTGTCATAGCCTAAAGAAAATAGGTATCATCATAAAGAACTGGGTTTAAATAATTGATTTGGTACGTTGAAAAGATATATGTATAAGCGTGGAGAAAAAATAGTTTGATGGCTTTTAAGTGTTATTCTAATAGCTCTTTTATCTATTCAACTTTATATTTTTAATTTGAGAAAAAAAGAATATCATGAAACATATTGGTACAAGACAAGAAGAAAAATTGGAAAAGAGCTATTAGGAAAACACTTAAGAATCATAGGAAAATGAGAGATGTTCTAGAATAACAATAAATGAAGTTTAAAATATAGGAGAATAGGCAGAGCTTCACAATAATGAATAGTTTGTTATGGGGGCTAAAAAGAAAGAATATCATGAAACCTTAGGTTGTTATTAGGAAGTTAAGAATAGATAAAGGAAAAATAATATTTAATGGAAACATATTGATATAAGACCTTTGCCATCCACACACAGTGCAAGCTCCACCCCTTACATAAATAGACCTGGATAGTTTGTTTCAGGGAGCTTCAAGCAGATTAGGAAATAAAGAATATCATGAAACATATTGATACATGATTTGAAAACAGTTTGTTATGGGAAGTTGAAATAGATGGTGAACAAAGAATATAATGAAACATATTGATATAAGACACTGCCATCCTACGTAATTACCAAGCTCCACCCCTTACATAAACAGATCTGGGCAGTTTGTTTCAGGGAGCTTCAAGTAGATCAAGAAAAAAATAATATCATGAAACATATTGATACAAGATTTGAGCTATGTTATTTGTTAATAAATATTGAAGAGAAATAAAGAAATTGTATAAGAGGTGTTAGAATGATGAT
Organism: Sequoia sempervirens; assembly: GCA_007258455.2. Taxonomy (NCBI): domain Eukaryota; kingdom Viridiplantae; phylum Streptophyta; class Pinopsida; order Cupressales; family Cupressaceae; genus Sequoia; species Sequoia sempervirens. The sequence continues at coordinate 17,274 of VDFB02134920.1, forward strand.
TATTTTCTACAAGTCATTTTACATGGGTATTTTGCTTAAATGATTTATCTATAATATTTAATGGTAAGCAATGTAGCTCAAATTTATAATTAAGCTTGTGGCACTATACACATTTTGTAAAGATTTTTGCATCATATTTAATTGTTGTCATGGGCTAAAGAAAATAGGTATTGTCATAAAGATGTGGATTTAAATAATTTATTTGGAAATTTGAAAAGACATTTGTATAAGTGTGGAGGAAAATATTGTTTCGTGGCTTTTAAGTGTTATTCTAATAGCTCTTTTATCTATTCAACTTTATATTTTTAGCTGATAGGCTATGATATCTGTATAAGAGTGGAGAAAAAAATAGTTTTGTGGCTTTTAAGTGTTATTCTAATAGCTCTTTTATCTGTTTAGCTTTATATTTTTAGCTGATAGGCTATTTGTTTGAAGTTTCCACTGGGATTTTCATCAGCCTACCCGTGAATAGGATTTGTCGTCTAATAGATCTTTTACAATTTCTCTGTTTGTTGATAATATTTAGTGCCAAGCAATGTAGCTTGAATTTATGTTTATATCGATGTATTGAATTCCCCATTTCATATTTTAAAAAATACATATTATAGGCAAAAATATATATCAATGTATACAAACCAAGACCATTGTGGCTTGTTTGAGAATGCAACAACAATTTATATATGCACATGTGTATCTAAATAGTTGTGTATGCTATCTTTATTTGTATTTAGGTCTACTTTGATTTAAAAAGAGTTAAATATAGCATATGTAAGTATTATTTAGCTTCTGAGAAAATTGCTACAATACAACCATAGCATTAAATGATATAGCATTGAGATGTTGTTAATAACAAAGCATTTAATGGTGCAGTATGTGTAACATGTTAATGAGAAATCTGTAAAATTGATTGCGCCTTGGTAGTGAATGTCCCTATTAAAACTACATAGATTGAAAAACACCGAAAAATAGTGTATATTGCATATGCTTAGTCCTACCATCTTCATTTCCATTGTCCAACACCGTGAGCAACCATTTCCCATTCCACTTTTGTGCTCAAAGGTGGCCAAGAGTCCCCCTATGGCATATATATTTTAATAAGCTCTGAAGTTAAAAATATGTTGCTAGTTTGCATAGCTTTTTCCCTTTGCTTGCTCTTCATTTTTTCCATTGTGTGCTCTCAAATAATGGCAATACTATGCATCTTTGGTGTTATACCCATTAACATAGGAGCAATTACAAATTAATAACTCCTCCCCTTGAAATTTATGAAGACAACAAACATCCAAAGTGGATTTTCCCTCAATTGATTGGCTAAGAAGGCTACAAATTCAAACCTTTTGTTCCCTATAGTAATGCCTTACTTTGGAGTGGACAAGATCCTATAGGTAACAAAAGGTTTGAATTCGTAACCTTCTTAACTAGAAAATTAATGGAAAATTCAATCTTGATGTTTTCTCTCTTCATAAATTTCAAGGGGAGGAGTTACATAGTGAGGAAAAAGTATGGTATACACATCTATTTAGATATAGCAGTGTGTATATAAATAGATATATACATGTGTACATATGGATATATATATTTGGTGATATGTGTGTTTTTAAATCTCTAGACAAAGGGGAGATTCAATGCATATATGCACTTAATCATTTCTATGAACTTATTGTTGTATAGCCTATTGTTTTGATAAGAAAGGGCGAAAGAACCAGCTAGCAACATATACAAATATTTGCATATAGCTATATGTAGAAATATAGTAAAAGAATAAAAAAACTGCATGGATACTTATATAAGCAACCTCAAAGATAAAAAAAATACATATAGGGGTATATCCATGTGCATTTATCATTTTTATTCTTGTTGATGTATCCCCTAGTGTTTCAACAGTATTAAAAGTGCATTTCTATTCTTGTTCTTGTATCTTGTGTTGTTTCATCATTTTTAGAAGTGGAATGGTTATAGATCAATATTTCAAATTTATCTACCAATTTCCATTGGGATGTTGCAATACATTAACCTTTTATTTTTATTGTGAAATAGAGTTGGCAATTAGTCAACTCAAATTGTAACATTTTGTCCCTGGAAAAATTTCCCAGAACTATGTCTATAGAATTGGGTTTTGTGGATGCATTTGTAGAGACCCCCAATATTGATTTGTTAATATCTCCCACTATTCCCATTGTGGATTCTGACTCTAAGGGCATGAACCATCGGTCTTCAGATCTTGATTCCTTAAGTATAAATTTCCTTTTTGTTTTGATAAAAGGGTATAAATTTCCTTTTTGTTAAACCTATTGCAAATTTGGTGTTATTGTTTCTGGTTTTTCTTCGCTTTAAGGTGTATACAAACATGGGTGAGCCTAACAAAGCATATAGATGTGCAAGGAGATACACATTGATATTTTCCAACATATAAAAACATCCCTTTCATGTATATGTATATGTGTATGTGTATGTATGTGTATATGTATATGTATATGTATGTATATGTATATGTATATGTATGTGTATGTCTATCCATATGGATATGTATATGCATATGTATATGTATATGTATATGTATATGCATATGTGTATGTATATGTATATGTATATGTATATATATATATATGTGTGTGTATATGTATGTGTATGTATATGCATATGTATTTGTGGAAGTTGAATGGTTAGTGTTTTCTCGTGTGAGGGTTAATGCATCATTTCGTTGTTGTGTGATGGAAAAAGTTTAAGTAAATGCAATATTCAATTTTGTAGTGTGGGAAAGTATACTTTGATTAAGTTGTATTGAGTATGTGTAGGATCATCATGGAAAAAATAGGCCCTTAAGTGGAAAAAAATTCAGAAAAATCAGAGTTAGGCAACTTGACGTAAAAATTTGAATAAGTTATCTATATTATTTCAAAAATATGTAAGATTAGAATTTGTAGAAATTGAATGTAGATTCTAAACTACTAGGTTTGTTTAAAAAAAAAAATCTATTTGGTGAAAATTTGAAATTTCAATGTAGTAATACTTAAATTTCAGGGAAAAAATAAGAAGTAGGTGTCTGTCTGACCACCTAACCACAATAAAATGATATAAAATTTTTATAAGATTTTAGATATAAGTAGAGGGACTCACGTCCGATGTGATGCATATTTTGCTTAATTTTTTCCAAGAAGTAAATAATTAATTATGAATTTTTATTACAACTTTTAAAATATGTCAAAATAACAATTTAATCTCAGTGTTTTAATCAAGATGAATGTGTCAGATCTCTCCATTCCATCAATTTTGGGTAAAAAAAAGGTCGTCAGCCACATACCCATCATAGTGCCACTTTTTGGCCCATCATGATCCTACACATATGCTATTGTCGAAAGAGTAGAATATGATAGATCAGATATGAAGAAAATATATTTCCCCCTACTTTGTTATTGTGTGATGTGTAATGGAATTCCATGAAATTCTGTGTGGGTGTTTCATAATGTTCTTGGTTAGGGGTTTTGCTGGAGTCTACGAGCCTCCATGGTGAAATAAAAAATGGTGGGGATGATATCGACCATGGGTTGTGTGGTTTTGGTTTTAATTCCATATAATTGTTCTTGCATAGATACATGGCTACACAAATCTTTATATACACTTGGCTTCCACAAACAAATCTTATGGCTGGTTGTGTACATCCAATATTGTATTCTTCTAAATGGGGGATATAACAATAGTGAAATAGTGGAAATGGTTAACAAAAAAAAATTAAAATCCTTCTATATATTTTTTTATATATTCTAATGTTTGAACTATGTTACTCATTTTGTGATCATCCATAAATATACATTTATATATTTTTAGATGTCTATGTTTAATTACTACTTTAAATATATCTATGGTTATACATAGATATTCATATATGCTAATATAGTTGAGCTTATATGTATAATCCTAGGTTGTGCAAGTACATTCAAGTTGCACAACCCAAGCAATTGCTAGATTTAAAAAGGCTAAAAAATAGCAACATAACCATTTGTACTATAGCCAACATAGAGAGGAAATTTGTGCAAAGCATCATACAAAATACATGGAACAAAGGCTAACTACACCACGCACAACTGTAGGTCTGCCTGCTATCAATCTTCCCTCGCAGTGCCCATTGGCAATGGTAGATGCCACCACTTATATACAATCTCAAAGAAATCCCCCTATTCCATCGGCACAACAAGAACACTTGAAAGAAATATTCAATGATTGCTACCTTTCTACGGTGAAGTGGTTCTGGCACTACATAGATGCACTTTTGAACCTTTCTAATTGTTAGATATATAGAGAAAGCTACATAGGGATGCACACTCATCTGTCTGGGTCAATAATGACATATATAAGATGCTATTATGAAGAAGGGACCCACTGCTTTAGCTCTGCAAATGGCATGGACCCAGGCCCACAACCATTGTTGGTAAAAAAGCTAACATAGGTTGAAGAAATGCTTATTGCTAAGGTGGCTCTGGTTTTACAGGTGTACCACACTAGAGGAGGTCAATTTAAATATAATCATGGTCACATGATAAGCTTTCCTCGAGATATCTTGAATATAGAAAAACTTTTGTCATGCTGATTGCAAGACCTTGAGATTGTGATCATATGAAAAATCACTATTGAAGGTGGTAATTACGATTGCTATGTTAAGAAACATCATTTCATGGATGCATTGAAATAAAAAATTCAATATGAAAAATACTGCAATGATGTTGAGATTGATCTTGAGGCTCTTAATATGTTACCTGATGTTGTTGTTCATGTCTCCAATTTCTTGCATACAATAGAGAAAGTTTTTGATGAAGACCTAATGCCATCAACAAACTCAACAAATGCTACTCAAGATGAAAATGGCTCTTGAAACTTTTTATCATTTATCCCTTCCTTTCCAAATGCTAAATGAGAGTTCCAAACAATCAAACAAATATTACACATTGAAAAAAAAGAACATAATATTTTGTGTTGGCCTAAAATTAACTCTTCTCCTGTTAATGAATACAACACTGAAGGTTTATTTACAATGGCCTTTCCAAAATTGTTTCCCACTAGAGCAACACTTCCCCTCCAACTGAGGAATGTTCAAATTCACTTGCATGAATATGCCCTCCACTTAATGAGATATTTTGACCACAGATTTGGAAAACATGTCAGGTTTAGGTATTTCCTCTACAACTTGATAATGATACATCACAACCAACAAACTATTTTTGTCTTGGTTAGACTGGATTTGGAAGAAACAATCCCTAGGTCATTGTCTAGATTGTGTGAACATCTTCAATCTGCTCTTGATGGATAGATAGTTGAGCAATTGATGTGTTTTGGTACATCATTGTGCAGGACCTGTTCTTTTTGGAACTCTTTTCAGGCCCAACAATTTGCAATGATTGAACAACTTGGAATACCTACCTTTTTTTTCACTTTAAGCTGTGCCGACACAAAATGGTTGGTTTGCAAAAAAATTTCTCTTTTGTGGCTCATTTGGTGATGGATCCCTCAACAAAGACACTAATGGAAGTGTTCAAAATCCACATATAATGTCTTTATATTTGCATCATAGATTCTCTATTTTCTATGAAGAGGTGATTGAAAATCTTTTGCATGCAAAAGATTATTGGTATAGATATGAATGGTAGTATCATGGCTCTACACATATGCATTATTTTTCATGGCTTCTAGAAGCCCCCAACATGGACACTCTTGATTGGTCAAATCACCATGATGTTACCATAGAAAGGAACTTTTTTGATATATATGTTTTAGGTTGGAATCCTCGTTGCCTTGCAAAAAGATTGCTTAGAATGTATAATTGTTCTAAAGAAAATTTTTGCTTTCTTTCCACGAGCCAGATTATTTCTAGTGATCCAATCATAGATTATGAAGAGTTGCTAAATACAGTTCAGAGGCACACAAAATGCTTTGAATATACTTGTTTAAGGAAAAAGGGAGAGCAACTACAATGTCGGTATAAAGCACCTTGGTAGAAAAAATTTACCTCTACATTGACATCTGATGCTGAGTCTAACAAATCCTACAAGCTAGAAAGAAATGATGATCATGTAAATATTTATAGCCCACCCATGCTTCCAATTTGGTGTACCGATGTTGACTACCAGCTAGTTGTTTCTAGGAAAATCATTTTAAATTATATTTGTAAATATGCAACCAAATCTAAGAAGAAATCAGAAAATTATCTTGATATGTTGAAAAGACTTACAAATACAAATATAGTTGAGGATAGAACACTGCTTGCATATCAAAAATTCATGATAAATATTCTTGTGGAGTGTGACATCTTTGCACAGGAGATGTGTCATATGTTACATAAATTTCCTCTTCTCACTTCAAGATGACAATATGTTCATTTGAATGTTGGCCAAAAAGCATGGTTCCATATAAATAAAGATGATTTTGATGAAGGCCTACCAAAAATTATATTCATTGCTATATGCAAAGGCCTCTAGAGCTAGGTGGTGTAATCTTAATTGACCTGGTCTACTTATATACACATTTAGAGTAGTGCAAAAAAGCCAAATGGAAACTAAGACATCAACCTACAATTGTCCTTATGTACCCATTGTTCAAAACTATTCTCGTTGAAGATACATAAATATTTGAGACAT
>VDFB02134921.1:0-18491 GCA_007258455.2 Sequoia sempervirens
TTGGAAAGAACAAAATCTCTAACATGCAGCTTGTTGTAAAAGAGACCTCCCAAATCAGTTATGCTCTGGACCTTAAGATTTTCAATGAAGATAGCCTCAATTGTATGTATGCAACAAATATTCATCATCCTGATAGCTTAGACTCTCTAAACTTGATTTTCATGCCATTTTCTTGAGTCGCATTTCTAAAGCTTTGCATGTTATTTTTAATATCCTTGTTCTTTGTCCTGTCTACATGATTCCTTGTTGACAAAGAAATTTTAATTTCAGGTCTCTTTTGAATGAAATTAGATGTATTCTACAAAACTTCTGCCCTCACTGCTGCAACTATCACCACTTCTTTTGTTGCTTTTGGTATGTGCAGTTCTTCCACTCTTTGCCGCTTCCTGGTACGTACAGCCAATCAGTATGGCAAAATAGTAACATATGCAGAAACATCTCAATATTCTAAAACATATTATCGATATAAAGACTTTATCCTTGGGTAAATACTGTTAATTAAATGGTATCTTTGTAAATTTACTGAAAATTAATCACACAAATAAGGATGCCATATGTTGGCAACATTTTGCTGAAAGTCAATTACATCTGAGGCTACTTCTGAATAGTGTCTGTCATGGTGGACAGCGAGGTGGTATGACTGTACTAGAGGTATCATTCAAATCTTTTTTCTATCCTTCATGCTTCATGTACATGTTTGGTCTGAAGCAATTTTAGGCATTTGGCTATTCCAAGCACTCTAATAAATTCCTACAATGATTTTTTACTTTGATATTTAAAGTTGTTGAAGGGTGCTCTCACAGGATATATGATATATTGGTTAGTATGTGGCATGTAACTGGTCTTCTTGATAAGCCACGAGATATTTAAATTTTAAGTTTATAACAGTTTGTTTTATGAGCTGTAGTCCTAACAAGCTACTTTCTAGACTAGGTTTTTTCAAAGGTTTTGGTGTCACGTCATTCAGAACTTAAAGAATTTGTATATAATTTTCCTTCCTAAGAAATATTATTTCCTCTTTTATCTAAAAGAAGAACAAAAACTGGCCACAAGCAAATTGGATTTTGGTATAGGGCATTTCTAGTATATATGTTATAAGTGTGCATCATGGATGTCTCTCAAAATGCAAGGTGTGAAAATACTCATTTTGGCTTACAATTTTAAAATAGATATGTAGAATTCAATCAATATCATGAAGCCTGTGTGAACATGGGCACGACCTTCACCTTGAAGCCTGTTTTTTTGAAATTGCAGAAATATTGGACCACTATAGCATTTCTTCCAACATGATCACATATCTCGTGATTGTCATGCAACAGAGCACTGCCACTGCTGCAGCAGAAAATGTTAAATCTCTGGTTTGATGCTGCATCCATGCCTCCTCTCACTAAAGAATTTGTAGTAGATTCCTTGTTGGGTTTGTATTTGTAGCATGTGCTGGTGAGCTTGCTTCGGACCCAAATCCTTTTTTTACTGCATTCTTTTTTATCTATTTGCAAATTCTGCATTTTTTAGATTCACAGTTTGCATTTTATTGAACTAGATGACAACCCAATTTAGCTGTGTGTAGCAATCAAATTGTGTCTTTCAGCATGTCCACCAGAACTAAAGTCTGTGATTGTGAGCATGGACAAATATTGGACTTAATATCTTCAAGATGGAAAAAAAAGTATTCTTCTCAATAATAGTTTAGAAGGGAAATAAATGAAGATTTTTGTGAATCTTACACCAATGTTAGCCTATAGTGCATATATTTTTTATGTCTAAACTTTGAAAAGGTTTGCCTAGTGTTTCAGACTCATAAAGATACTTCCAGTTTCTTAAAATCTTCCCTGATTTGGGCTAAGTGTAAATGTCTACAAGAAAAGGGGATAGCTTGCTGAAGATCTAGTTTAGGGCCCTTTTAGTGAGGAAATCAGATATACACGGAAAGTGAGTGCCTTTACTAGAATATACCAGTTCCATATTTTGATTACCAGGAACGCAAGTACCTTGTTGAATATCTGAGTTTGGGCTTTTAGTTATAATATAAACTCATTTGCACTCCCCCTAACAACACTTGAAAGCAGAAAGGTCGACACCAATCTGGGAGGCAAAGGCAATTACACCAGCACCAACCTGCACACAAAAATGTGGAATAACAAAACAACCCAAATCTAATTAGCATGGCCAATGCCACAAGCACATGCAAGAAAAGACAAAGCAAAAGAACCACGCCCCAACACTAAGATCCATGAAAAGAAAGGTATTTTTGTGATGTCCCTTTCCAGACAAATTGTAACAATTCCCTTAATTTAAATTGGCAATGATTCTATAATTGCTGCCAAAGATATGACAGAATTGTAATTCCCAAGTAATCTAAAGCTTTATTTCAATTCTATATTCCCTTCACAAAACGATTTTTCACAAAATCTGATTACAAAGTAAGTGCTAACAATATTCATTTCTCCCCAACCTTTTACTTGTAGCTTGTCGCTGCTCAATGTTGGAACTTATTTAATGAAATACTGCTCTTGATTTCTGCATATAACTTATTCTTCTGTTATTGACTGTGATCAGCAAATGATGTTGCCATTGCCCTCCCTGATGTTAAGACTGATTTGCTTCCTTGTCACCTTCAAAAGTTGTTGAAAGGAAGCCAGATGCGCAGAAGCAGCCTCCTACACCAATCTAAGCAGGAGAAAATTGCAAAAATTCCTTTTAAAGCCTTAAACTGTTACAGATCTAGATGCACATACATATCATAAATAGATAAACAATGAAACCATAACACAGAATTTACATGGGGAAAACCCTTTTGGGAGAAAAAACTCAACACTCCAAAAACACAGTACCTTGTACTATCAGTAATCAAAACAGAGTATGATACAATATCAGTACCAAGCTCATTAACAAGAGCTTTCACACTTCTTCAAGATTTTGGAGCAATTCGAACAGCATAACGGTACTTCAACAAACAAAAGCTACTAACTCCAAAATACTAGTACTCATTATATAGGAGACTACAATGCATTAATTAGACATTTCCCAAATCCAACGCCCAAATCTGAAGATGCAAAAAAGTAGATGCCATAAACACTACACATGCATAACAGTAAGTTTCCACTTGTCAACACATGCAATATTGCAACTGACAATTGTCACTTAAATTGCACATACAAAACCTGCACCTGCCAAAATACAATTGCACATCCATGGTGCCCATATTCCATGCAAGCTCAACATGAAATAGAAAATGCCTTCATGCACAACTCCACCTATAAACTGCAACTTCCAAACTCAACCCCTCGAAAACAGTAACTGCAAGTTGTAACTCACAATGCAACATGAGATAACTATCCAATATTATTTCGACATCAAATAATCAATGCTAGGAAATCAAAGATTGAGACACCTTATTCCTAGAATCCTTCCACTTGTCAAACACCTTTGAAGAGCCAATGGAAAGAACAAGACTTCAACTACGAAGGCCCAAGAGGCCTATAGACCCCAAACACCATTTGATCTTATCAATGCTCACTGGCTTTGTCAATACATTTGCAACATTCACCAAAGTGTCTACCTTCTCCAACTTCACCTTCACAACCTCCACCATATCATGAACATGTCACATCCCCATGTCACACCCTTCCACAGTGGATGAGTGTGGAGGAAAAATCAATAAATAAATAAGATTAGACTTATTCAAAGGATGACGATGGGGGAGATAGTTTGCATTTATGAAGAATGGCGAGAGTAGGGAAGGAGGAAACGTGTATGAACGAATAGGAGGTTGCACTAGGAAGAAAGAATTAATGCATGAGGCAATCATCATTAAAGAGGAGAGGGCATAGGATTAAATGGGAGGGTTGTGCCATTAATAAGGTATGGCCTCCCTCTTCTAGAAGAAAAGACTTGTAGTGTGGAGATGTTGGAAGTTCACAGAGGAAAGATGGACCGACAATCTCCATAAAGGTGAATCCTTAGGTAGTCTGAGATAGATTTTTCCCTTAGGATGTGAGGAGAAAACATTGATAAAGGATATGTGAATTTCATGGGGGAGATTGGTAGAAAATGCAGGAGGTATGCACTAATTTGAGAGGGAGAACAAAAGGGAAAATTCATGGCTATGCATGAAGGCCAATGCACAGGTAAAAGAGAGTCACAACCCTCCATAATATGCAAATTTGAGGTCTATTTTAGGAAGAAAATGTTAAGAGAGGACACAAAGGTGAATAAAGAATCCCTTAAAGAAACGTGGTCTCAGAGGACTACATCGATCACATAATATACATAAAAAATTGATTTGTTGAAAAGGCTTTAGAAACTTTCAAGAGAATGCTATTGTTGGGAGTAGAAGCTAGACTTCACAACCTTTGTTAGCCTCCTCTCTACCCGAGTCCAAGGAGAGTTTATAATAGACTGGGGGTGTCCATTGAAGCGTAAAATGTTTGGAAGAAAAGGACTTAGCCAGAGAGAGGACATAGGTGACCTTCGACATAAATTCCATGAAGACTATCTGGGTTGGCGGATAGGAGGCTTATGAATTTCATAACCATTCGGCTTCCCTTGTTGCTCATAATCCCGTAAGTACAGCTTTTCTTGCATTTGTTCATATTAGGTTGCATTTAACACTGTCCAAATATGATTGTTAGAGAACTTGTTTATTCTATTTGGGGTGCATATCCTTACAGACCACTAAGATGTACACTAAACAAATTGGGTCTTGTCCCATTAAAAGTATATATGAAAGCCTCAATTTAGTTGTCTTGTAGCCATTCTCTGAATATTGTTATCAAGCTTAGATCATTGTTTGGCTTACAATCCTTGTTTAATGTTTAAGGGTGCTTTATTTTGCCAAGCTATTTGTGAGAAATGCATCCAACCTGATCTTTCTTATTCTATTCTATTTCCTCAATCCAAGGACGCTTAATCAAACTTAGAGATCTGATAACCTTAGAATCCATGTTCAAAGGGTTTCTCCTGCTAAGCTTTGTTCAATCTTTAATCTCCTTGTATCTTTGTTGTCCCATTATAGTTCATCAATGATAATGCACAATGAATGCTCGATCAAGCTTATAATTTTATAGCTTAAATTCCATGTCTAAAGGACGTTTATTCTACCAAAAGTTATGTGAGACTCCACATCAAGCCTCAAACTTCATTCAAACATGGCTCGTGTAAGTGCTAATGTGTTCATGGTTGTTAATATTGTATGAAGGGTAGGGAATTGGGTTCATAGTAGATTGGTTGTGAATAGTGATGTTGGATGTGGCGTTGGGGACCCTCCCTAACTCCATACATTACTAGGAATATTTCCTATCTTTGAGTGATAATATTTATACATGAGTTAAGTTTAGGGAGATTTTAGTGATTAAAGGAAAGGGGTTGTCTTCTCGGAGAATATTAGGGTGTCAGATGTGTTGTGCTTTTGTCATAGTTGTGATATACATGTGGTGATAGGGTGAATGGTACCTATTGGAATTTGGAGAAGCTGAACTTAATTCAATGTGAACCACTTATTGATTTAAGGCTTAATTCCCTTATTATCTATATCCTTATAAAATATTGGAACTGAGAAATTATCATATAATTATTGGGTATTAGAATGTGATAACTATTTATTGTGTTAAAGACCTTGCGTTTAGGTTGTGTTGTATTGAGTTGCTATTTGTCACATTATGTTGGACATTGAAAGATGTGTTGCAAGTTTGTGATGTTTAAACATTCTTATGACCAATAAGATCTAAGAATAAGGGCCAATTTGTGAACCTAATGCTACCATAGGGGATCATTTATTTTGTTAAGTCCATATTTGGTATAAATGGTAAGAGTAAATAATATTTAGTCATGGACTAAACTATGTTAAGAATATGGTAATTGTAGATATTGCAACTGTAGCATGATATCAATATAATGAAATGATATGACGCAAGTTAATAGAATCAAGTGTTCCAGGCGGGGACGAGGGATAGGGAGGTTTGGGGAAGTGAAGGACGGGGTCTAAGTTTGGGGGCAGGGGGAGGCGAGGGGGATGGCGGGGGGCAGCAGGGTGCTGAAATACATATAGTACTTGAAAAAATAGTTATAAAAAGATGTATAAATATAAGAATTATAGATCTTGGAGACAACTAGGAGTCCCCTAGATGTCTTGAGGACACCCCAGCATCCTCGAAGTCCTAGTGGCGTCTTGGAGACAGCGACACTGGTGGTGGGATGGTGGCTAGTGGTGGGTTGGTGGGGGACGTCCCCCCAAGTCCCCCCTCCTCAGATCCCCAGGAAGCCGGGTTTTTTGGGGGAAGGCCCCCTCAGGTCAGGTCTTGAGTGCCTTAACTTATATTGGACAATTTGAAGCTTAACCTACAAGAATACAATTTTAGTGGCATAACAAGCTTGTGTAAATTTATAAGTATTGTGTTATGTATTTTGATGTTTAACTAATTTTGTATAGCCTTATTGAGGCATGATGTGCTCTAATGGAGATTGGTGTCAAAATTAATAGGACCACGATGTTCAATCATATTAGTTGAATATCGTTGGAGTCATATTGGGGCTTCACATAATTGAATCATTGAGAGTAGATCTTACAATTATTACTACTCTTATTGTTAGTAAATGTATCCTAATTGAGTTATTTATTCTATCGTGTTATCCTCATATGTGAATGCTAAGGGGTCTCTCATTAGTACAATATAGTGGTTCAAGATATCAAGAACCAATACACATGTAACATTTAAGATTAACAAATCACATTGTATACATGCTATCGTGTTCTAGGCCTAAATAGAACCTTATGTTATAAATTATGTCGTATTATCATCAAGGTACCAAATGTGGCATGGCATCCTTGATAGGCAATTGTAAGGTGTTTTAGGGATGCTCATATCGAATGAGGAATAATAACTATGGTGAGGTTTAGTTTGATATTTTTCACACTTGGATGGAAGTGTCATGGTATAAGTTTTCTAATTTGAGAACCGGTGAGTAGGTGTCCTTGAGAGACCTTGTAAGGAGAACTACTTGTGACTTTGATCTGTTTGGAAGCAGTTACATAGGCGGTCCTTGGGCAAAGGATGCCTATGTGACCTCAAGTCCAAAGGGAGAGGGTTCAGGGGGATAACTCTGGAGTTCGTGGGTTTTCTAAACTTCCTTTCCTCCTCCATAAGCTTTAGTTTGAGGCTAAAATGGGTACTAGATGGGTATGAACAAATTAAGGAAACCTAATAACTTATAATTAATACATAATGTTTTTTTGAATACTAAACTGAATGAAGTAAGGGATTTGACTGCTTTATAGTTGGTATTTGATTATATTTAATTTTTGGGTAAAGGCCATCTTGTGTGGTTCTGTGTAACTCTTATGTGTTTGTGAAATCCAATTCCATATCTAGAGGTCTCTATGTATAGACCCATGGATTTGTTGATTGTGATATACTTTTCTAGGTCACTTGACCAGTATTGTGAGTCCTGTTATGTATGGCCCGCCCAAGTGTGAACCTCTAGGGTATTTGAGCAATGACAGGCAGTCACTAGACCCTGCCAATGATCGATGTCTAGGCTACTACTAGGGATTACCCGAAATTCACCTGATTCATGGAGGTGCATTGTTATGGGCTACCCTGGTTATGATATGGTAATAGTTAGCAGGTTGTCAATGGACCGTGCCAATGGCGGATGCCTAGAGCTACTATTGCATCTTTTGGATGAGTCGGCATTCACCTAGTTCACAGAGGTGGATTGCTAGGGGCTATCAGGGATTTGATATCGTAATAGTTGCACGAGTAGTTACCCTACCGTGTGGGTAATGGTAACCAAGAGCTAACCATTGAATCAAGAGGATTCATTGGCAATCACCTATAGCATGGGGGTGATGGGTATCAAATGTTACTTGTGATTGTGAAGAAGATAGCTAACAATATCACTAAGGTCACAAGGTGGTATATGTTAGAAGCTACTTCTTCCTGGATGGATAGACTTGTCATCAATAGCCTATAGGCAATTGAAGTTGGAATCCACTGGGCTAGATAGGTTCACTACTTGAGGAAAGCCTTGAGATGGAGGATGTACCCACAGTGTAGTATGGGGTGCACTGAATCCCCTTCGCAGTTGTTAGGTTGTATACTTGGCCTTGTTGGGTTGAGGATGGACCCCTAGTGTAGCATACGATACACCGAATCCTCTTCCTAGTTGTCTAATGGTGCAAAAGACCGAAGAAAAGGATGGGACCCATGGTGTAGTGTGCAATGCACCAACATTCTTTTCTATCTAGGATGCATTATGGACGTGTTAGTCAACCATTGTGAAGTGTTAGCCGGCCATTGTATATATGTGATGTGTGTTGGAGCTAATCATTGTGGTACCTGTGATGTACATATGAGCCATTAAACCTGCACCTTGATTTCAATACATCTACTCATCAATGAATTTTTTAAGTTCAAAGATATCATACCTTACTTAGGGACTGCTGTTTTTTCTTCTTTTGCAACATCCAGAATAAAACTAAGCCATGTTGACAAAGCTATCCTCGCTTCTTTTCTACCTTGACAGAGAAGTGGAACTTCCTTGCTTGTTTAGAAGATTTGTGCATGTGTTTGACTCATGTTGTCTGATCTGTTGCGGAGAATGAAGATGCATTGTAAATGTCCATGCCATACATTATGACAATACATTCTGACCATAGCCTCAACCAAGATTCACAGGAAAAGAAAAAAAACTAAACGACACTTCAAAAACAAAGCATGCAGGGAAAAAATGTATTCCAAGTATTAGCTCCAAATCAACAACAATACATTTGGTGCTTAGTGATTCAGCAGCAACTCTACAACACAATTAGGTTTCTTCAAAGGGCAACAACACGTTAGAAAAATGACCAACAATGTAAATAAAGTGATAGATGAACTTACTGATTCAAAAGCTTCCAACCTACTAACTTGGGCACAAAAAAGATGGCATTTGCTTTGGCCAGTGGCCCTAAAAAAGCATACCCTGCACACTGGAAGCTATGTCACTACTGCATGCTGTTAACACTTTAGGGTACAGCTAATTTTTCCAATGAACTGCTGCTAGGTGTCATAGTGTTCCTCTGTCACCTCCTAGTCTGAAAAAAACTAAATTTAGTATCTTCAAGATCACAAAGTTAATATTCTCGTCAATGATAGTTTGAAAGGGAAAAAACTAAGTTGCTTTTTGAGTACAGCTTAAAAATGACATGCTGCTCTCATTCATGTAGCACTTCAAGCCATATGTTGACCTTCCTGAATCCACCAATTGGAAAATGAATGAAAAACAGTATTGTGCTGTAAATTGAAGCGTTTGTCTATCCTGGAAAGTGCAAACCATACTGAGTTTGAACTCAAATGGATGGAGGCTCAATCTAATTGATATATGTTACACCTCCATAGTAGTCAATATAAGGCATTCTTATGCACCGTGAAGGGTTCTCTAAAATCATAGATCTATGTTCATATCACTACACAGCATCATCATACTAACATACCATCCATCCTCCTATAAGGAGTGATCTACAGGTTGAAATCTAACCAAACAAAATGCCCAACTCATCTAAAGGGTAGGTAGCATCACTCATTATTTTCTGAAGTTGTTTATATTTCCCATTCCTCAATGCTGCAGTTGCAGAAAGCAAAAGGACTTACCCTATAGTTCCGAGAAAGATCACATAACATAGTGTCTCCTTTGAATATTTCAATGGTTTGGGTGGCCTCTTCTTGCTGCCTCCAAATATGCCTACTTTTTTCACATCCTCATCCATTATTCATATGCATCCAAATGCATTTTGAATACATACATTAAAACATAATAAATTCAAATCTTTGAGAAACAAATAGAGCCGTCATGCCATTTTCAAAAGTCATTGAACCATTGATATCAATGTGCTGAAATGAAAATGCCAAAGCAGAAATACAAACCTAGATCTTATCTTCAAGGAAAGTATAAATTACATCTCATTTCCAAAATCTATAAACCAAACTAAGATAAAAGAGGCCTCTAGCATCAGTGTTACCTTGTCCAAGTGAAAATGGCCATACAAACACAAGAAACCAAATCCCAACTTAATAAATAAACAGAATATGCATCCTGTTTCCCAAAATTAAACAACAAAGAGCATGCACAGTCCCCATCATGCTTAGAATAAAATTTTATGGAATAAGCATATTCTCATTGTAGTGCTTCTATGGGGTCTTAATATCCTTTGCCAAGTTAGGAAAAAGTTAAATCCCTTTATTTTATATCCATTTCTTAAATAGACCTTCTCATTATTGTAGAGTTTTTATTGGATGCTTGAAATACTCATTTGCCACCTACGAGAATTACATCCCCAAGGCAATAACTCCAAATCTAATGGATGCCATAAGTTTAGCTGCTGAAATGCACTCTGTCAAATCTAAACAAAGATATGATCATTCCAAATAGCATGTGATTATCACATGATAAATATAAAGATAGTTTTTGTTTTTATAACTTATAAAGACATGATTACTACGTCATGAATATGAAGATATTTATTTTTATATTTTAACATGAAAAAAGACACCAGAAGTATTTTAAGCTATATTATTAGCAGGGAGGAATAAGTAGATGACAGAACCTGGAGATTTGCACCCTAATGCTTGCTTTTGGATTGGTAAAGCTTTTAGCATTTGACATTTGTTATCAATGTAGGGTTATTACAAACCCACCAAGCACAAACATATGAGAGAAAAGGAGCTGTTAATGTGGAATAGATGTAATAAGAAGGTATATTCCAACCTCAGATCAACAGATTGCAACAAAGGAAGCATCAAAACATAAAAGCACAAGCCAAGGGAACAGAAAAGCACAGAAACCACCACCAAGTGATATTGCTGCCATAGAAGAGAAGGTTGCGAAAACTATAACCTACAGGCACTTGCAAAATGAAGCTTGCTTCCAAATTAGTAATTTTTTTGCAGTTGGAATGCTCTATGAATCCTTCACTCAATTTTTTTTCATTATAGAACGCCTCATAAACCTGTTATGCAAATAAATAGAATGCAAAATTTATACTACATAAATATATCATGGACCTTAAGGATGAACTAATGGTAAATGGTAGGAAAAGAAGAAAAGGTGAGATTTCCTAGTCCTGTTTTTGGCTAATTTAATCTAAATTTTTACAATCTTCAACAAATGGGTATTATTAATCAGTAAATGTGAGTACTCTTGTTCTGCCACTTAATTCTGATACTCACAAGATTGTCCCATGTAGAATAGTTCAGTATTCAGGTAGAGCAACAAATAAACAAAAATAAAAACAATGTGCCCATGCAGGTTTCAAGTACGCTACATGTGCTAAACCCCTGTTTCTGATCACTCCAATTGATAAGCTGAGAAAACCATCTGCATATGAAAGAACAAAAGACCTGAGTTTGTAAACATCTGTAAAAAAAGAACCTGTAAGCATGCTTCTCTCATCTGTGAGTCATCACTGAACTGCATCAATCACCCCCACATGTTCTTTTTCTTAAGAGTCACAACTGTCTTTCTTCAAAATAAGTTTCTAGCTTGTCATCTCTGCATGTTTGAACCTCTTAGCATACTATAAAAGAAGAGATCTCAAAAAAACAAACGAATCTGTACAAAATCTATAACAGGGGGTATATCATGCTTGGAAGCAATGGCTTTCCACAGTAAGATATCTTCTGACAAGCACTGATAAGAACAATTGCCATTCATAGATGAAGCATTTAGGTTTACAATACACATCTCCTCAGAGGTGATCGCTGAACTAATAAATGTTCAATAGACATGCATCATCACATGTGGCAATCCCTTGGGTTTTTGTATAACTTTAGGGCCTTTTTCTGACTTTTTTTAATTTAAAAAAGCTATTGTTTAACCAGGAAAATTGTCGTGTTAGCAAACAGCAACAAATCAGAAAACAAGAAAATCTATTATTAACAGAAATCTTAAAATTGTTAATCAGAACTCAAACATTACAAACTAAGATTGATCTTTGCCTGCACGCATTTCAAAGGACTAATAATAAGAAATGATTAAAGCTATAGTCCATGACATTGTTTTTTAAATTCTTGTGATGTTTTTAAGCTCACGACATTTTTTTTAAATTCTTGTGATGTTTTTAAGCTCACTGATCTCAGGAAAATTATCAAGGCCAATGAGAAAATTCAAATACAACAATTTCTTGTATTTAAAAAAACAAAAATACAGCAAACATTAATCGTTCTGAAAATGTGGCAAGTAAATTACCATAGCCCACTGCCACGGCAGGGACTAACAATTATTAAAAAAGTTAAAAATAATAACCATATAGAAAATTGGATCCTTAGCAAATGCATGCAATCTATTAATGATACATAATTATAATCCAAATGAAATCTCACCTCGAGACTTCCGTAAGTTAAAATGTCTATTAAAAAGAACCAACTACAGAATTGCTACTAGTTTTCAATGTGCAACCATCAGGTGTTACTGATTCTAAATTACATTTTGGGATAGACAAGGATGGGTTCACTTAAGCAGCTAGGAAAAGGACTTACAAATGATGACTCTGAAACCAAATATCAGAAAATGATTCTGAGAAAAAAGGTAAAGTTCTAAATGTAATCATTGTACCAGATAAACCAAATGAATATGAAATAAAGAAATTAGCCTCCATAACCATTAGAAGAAAACGATACATAGAAAAAAATAAAGTTTTGTATGCAGATAATTCAAATCCCCAGTGTTAGCAGATCAAATCTGGCCAGATCCAAAAAAAGTTGACCAGCTAGATTTGTCTGCCTCGGTCCAAATTTTTCAATTCCTAAAGAAATTTTACCAAACTTTTTTTTAATTCTGGATATGTGACTTTTTTCAGCAATTCTAACCAAATTGAATTTTCAAACCTAGTAGCCATGCAAATCCCAGTAAAAAAGAAACTTATTGTATCTTCATATCACAAGTTTATATAGAATTTACATTCTATTCTGAATGTCTTAAGGCTGCAACTTTGCAAGCTAGTCCAATTTAATGATAGTTGAAAGAAAAAAATTCCTTATATTAAAAATAATTTTATTTCGAAAAACACAACAGTTATACAACAAAGTTCTGTTTATTTAAGTTACCATAAGTTGGTGACATTGTACACAATCACTTTTGTCTGACCCATCAGGCATATTAAAGGGCCTTCTTGAGATCCTGTTATAATGTAAAAGAACCTCCCAGCAATTCCTTATTTGTGATCTGATATTTAAGGGCACCTTTGAATCAGAAATGCCACCAACTGAAATCCCCAAACAACAAAGTCAGTAGTAGATTTACTATTGAGTAAGAGTTCACATATTAAGCATTATTTTCCCTGCCCATGACCCTATTATGACATCGCTGTATTCTTCTCCCATAAAATAACATAATTCATAAGAAAATGTCAAGAAGTGTGAACAAATACTATTTTTTTTCTCTTTCTTTTGAAGCTGGTGAGACTCAAATTTCAACCGCTCTCCTACTCTTATTGGCCATGGTTAGGGGCGATGCACCAGCTACTGAAAATATGTTCCCAATAATCCAGGGATTACAACAACGCAGTAGAGTAATCATCTTATTCAGTGAAAGGTTAAAGGTAAAATGAATCATCCCTGTGATCCTTGTGAGAAGGCAGGCCCATACCTAGACAACCATTGGCCCACTATATATAAGAGATGATTAAATAATGTTCTTATGCTGGTTTATGTAAGATTCCTTGAAACTTGGGTTTGGGAAAGTAGTTTGTGGGAGATATATATACATCTTGTATTGGTTTTACCTTGGATCAAGTTACAGACACTTACTGGTATTAAGGACCTTCATCATCATGTCTTCTAAGAAAAGAAAAAATATTCTATTCCAAAGAGAAAATATCAAACATACCTGAAGACATCAAGCTTGAAGGTGTATATATTTCAGACAGATGCTTGAAATTGCTTCTAGATGTAACAGTGTAGAGATTTTTTGACATCAACGTTTCAGATCACACCATCTGTTGATGTCAAAAATCTCTAGACAATTACATTCAGAAGCAATTTCAAACACTATTACGGACTCTAGAAATGTCATGTCTATTACCAGAAAGATGATTTACCAATTTTACATCTCCAAAGCAGTATATATTCAGATAGTTGTGATAGCAGCCATGAAAAACAGGAGCTTTTCCAGACTTCATTGATAAGTCATCAAGCTCTAAAAAAGCAGAGGCTCTTAGCAACGGCACTTTTAACCAAAATAATTACTAATTAAACTTTAGAAGCACTGTATATCGAAATTAACAAATTAATAAATATTTTCATTAAAAATGAATCCACATTACTGGATAGACACAGGTTCTGGCAATGGCGTCTTAACACATTCCCGTTCCACCACAAAAAAACAAAGTTTCCACAGCTCACAACCTGCGAAGTCAATAATAGTAAACCAATGATCTAATTTGATGCTATGAATAACTGTTTGGACGGAGTCAATGTCAACCCTCACTAACCGAATAAAAAATTATACAGTATACAGTTGCAGTTAGCAGCATCAAATTCAGATGGGTTTCTTGTGTGGATATTAGGTACATATATCTTTCTGTTCCTCATTGAAAAATTCATTGCCAAACTACATAGAACTATCCTCCAAAATTTATTATGAAATATATAATTATAAACATTGCATACCCATCCAAACAGTACATCATAATATAACAGTTACCATCACACCATGAAAAATTACAACCAGTATCAATAAAATGATGTAAATTTTAAAAGGAAAATGAATAATATTTTCTGAAAAGATAGTCATATAAAACAACTTTGAAAGAATTCTTAAGACACATACTGTGACCCTTCATTCTCTTGTACTTGGAATACCAACTGTAAAATACGTTACACTAAAAGAGACTTTTCAAAATCTTGATCACCATTTTTTTCTATTTATTTATGCCAGCAGTGCAAACCCATTTACACCGCGCATTCGTTAGTCTTGGCTCATTCATTACTGCGGTGAACTAAAAAAGCTCGATATTGCCGCTTGCCATTCCTGCTTTGCCAAATTTTCTCAGAAACTCTTTTAGGGTTTCTAGGGTTTTTTTTAAGGATTTCTGTTTTTTTCCATAATGGATCCGAAAATTCATAGGGATAGCTATCATACTGTCCTGGTCAGCCTTAAGCGCGAGAAAAATCCTGCTTCTTCTCCAACAATAAAAGATGAGGCCACTGATCTCAATAATGGTTTGCCACAATCTCCACACCCAAATAAAATCGCTACAAATTTAAATATGCCTTTGAAAGAAAACACTGGTTTTTGTAGATTGCAGAGGAAACAATCAAATTCTACTTCTGGTTCTAGCTCTGATTCAAAGAGGATTCTCGAGAAAAATATTGAGACGAAAGAAGACGACAAAAATGCGCCTGTGACGCCAAAAGAACAGAAGATACGATCTGATGTAAAAATCCAAACACCTGGCGCTCCACGCAAAAAACTAAGTCAGTCCGGACTGAGGAGAATCAGACTCCAACATATACGGCAGCCGGATTTTAGCTTCTGTCCTTACGCTGTAAGTTGAAACAGAAATTCTGCTGGAATTATTCTATTGCGGTGTAATGATTTAGGAATCCGATTGTTCATTTTAATCACAATATTCACTTTCAGATCCTTCAACTCTCCTCTCAAAATCCTGAGACAACACCGGGTCTTGAGATGAGATCAAATTTTTGAATTTTGGGTGCAATATATTAAACTTGCAGAGTCGATACCCACTGTGGAGAGTTGCGTGGCGCAGCCATGAATGTACAAGTCTTAGAGACTTCATCAATTTATATCACAAGAACTATTTTGAATAATTTGAAAATCTCACTGGTTCACATATTTTTCTCTTATATTACTTGCAATTATATTTTTTATCTAAACATATTCAACCAGTTTTAGTAATTGAACAAAATATATTTTTACTTAAATTTTGTAAAGTACGCTTTAGAGCTTATATTTTGCTTGATATAAATATTGAAATGTTTCCAATAAAAGCATGTTCTCATCTGAAATTTCTAGGTTATAAAAATGAATAAATAATTATGTGAATTTAGTTTGAATGTAAATAATTATAATAAAAAATGTTTATCATTTTTATGAGAGAAGGTTTAGAAAGGAATAATATGTATACATATGCTTCTTTTATCAGTCATGAAGACAATTTTTTTCTCATTTCAAATAGAGAGGTTATAGGAGATCATTGAAGTCATTTGTCTCATTGAGTTGAGCCAATATGTAAATTTGTTTTATGGTTTTAATGAAAGGGAGCCACCCACTATGGTGGTAGCTCTCTCTCTCTCTCTCTCTCTATATATATATATATATATATATATATAAATTATAGTTTTGGAGTTGAAGTATGGTATGATCAATCTCATTACTATGGATTTGAACATTATTTCATGGGCATGATCTAGATATATGGATTTTATCTCTACAAACTTTAGAATATCAGTTTTAGTTTGAGATAATATTTGTAGTTTACTCTCCCATAAAAACTAGTTCTTGCATGTGTCAAGAATAATTGCTTCCCTGATGTCAAACCATGTAAGCATATTGACTTAATAGACAAACAAAAGATTGAGGACACACAAAGGATTCACTTCTAAACCAAGGTCTTATCATGTGCATGCATTATGGGGTTTAAAGAACCAAAATATGACCAAGAATATTGCTTCAATATCAAGGAGAAATTGTGTAATTTAATTAATGGTATATGCAGGCATTACAGGTTGAGAAACATGCATGGAGAGGATGGAGTGTTTATAAGTGGTTATAAATCCTCACAATCTAGAGACCCTCACTACTAAGAACACGTCCACTATTAAGAAGGCACTAGATCATGTATACAAAAAGAATATTTTTGAAAAAAGACATTAGAAGATTATTCCCACCCTAGTTTTCCGCTATAATCTAATGATTTTTATTACTATTTATAGGGGTATCAACCCTCATTGACTAGGAAGTCTAAGTTAAAATTTTCAAAAGAAACTAGGTTGCATTTGCTACAAGGGTTTTAGATGGTCCTATTATCACTAAAGTATGCCCCCTTGCTAAGTAGAAAACTCAACTACCTTGTGAAACATGGGAACTTTTTCAGGTTGTGGGTCACCTGTAGTGGAAAAGAACCTCCAGAGAGGGTTGGTTCTCTTGGTTTTATCACCTAAACTAAATTACCTACTAGTGTTACTGGGAAAAGAGTGAGGGAAAAACATAAAATTAACTTGAAATGATTGGGAAGGTAATACATCAACTGAAATGACCTATGCTCGAAACTCTTTGACATACAATCTCTAATAAAAATTTGTTAATTTTCACGAGGGCATAATTTTTTGCCTATGGTTGTTTGATAGATACATATTTTGAAGGTTTACTAATTGAAACATAAAAAGATATGCAACATGCTCATATATACAACAAAACAACATATAAAGAAGGAAAAACCTGATGACTTTATTGAAAAGAGGAATTCCTTACATCAAGATAGGTTTGAAATTGTATTTGCTTACTTGAAAGTGTGTTACAAAAGCTTTTATCAATTGTTGTGACTGTGAAAATTAGAGTTCAATGTTGTGTTTTCTGCTTGTAGAGCTAAAAAACAAGAAAGAACTAACTGAAAAGAGTATAGTCTAAGGGTCATATATCTCATCCCAAGCATAGGAGATAATATAGGGACCAAATTTGACTAAGTTATAAGACTTAAAAATAGGCCAACCTACTTTGCACACCTAATAATTTCTTGTTTGACTTGGTCCCTTGAAAGTTGATTGGTTGAATCCTTCATCCTCCTTGAGCTGTACTCTAGATGTTGATGAGTCCCCTAGATCTTTAGAATGTGTTTGAACTACTACTAAATGCTTGCAAAATTCCCTAAAGAAGCTCCACTTGTTGTCCTTGCCATCCTCTTTGCCTTAACTACTCAATAACTCCCTCCTAGATGCTTGCATGATGTCCTTGATTGCTCATTACTTTCCCAACTGTTGGAACTTTTATTCATTAAGCCTTTGGACATATGCAAGAAATCCTTGAAATGGTCAAAACCATCTTAGGGGCATAGGAGATTATGGAGGATAAGAAATCAACACATTTTTTTCTTATATTTGTCTTCATACTTTTTCAAATAAGCCACAACCATTATCACATTTTATTCATCCTTTGTCCTACAAATTTCTCATTCGTGACCTTTATTTGACCACCCTTTTACATTTTCCTTTTCACTATCGTCAATGGCTTTTTGATTGGGTTTTGCAATATTACTCTTATAATACTCTCAATATACCCTACCATATGTTTCTTAGTAACTCACTCCTGAGTGTCCCATATGTTTAGCTCTTGTAATACTTCTACTCATTCATGGCTTCATCTCATGGAAAACCTTTGTCTTGATGTCCTTGGCACAATTATCCTTCGCAGGTATGCTATTTTTGACATTTCTAAGTTAAATGCAAGGTGGATCCCATCCCGCCAAAAAATAAATGAAAACCTCTTTTTGAAAG
>VDFB02134922.1:0-18722 GCA_007258455.2 Sequoia sempervirens
TATCCCATGTCAAGGCACGACCCCTCCAAGCAATCCAAAAGAAAGAGTTCATCTTAGGAATACTGTATCTACACCAAATTCTACTATTACCACGAGTCGCTGAAATTTTAGCATAAGTGTGGTATTCATCATGGATAGTAACACAACCACTGCCATTTCCATTCCATCATAATAAATCCTCCTAAATATCGTCGATAACTGGCCAACTTTCTAGTCTTACTTGTAGCTCTTAGAAAAGCGGTCCCAACACATCAGCAATGGCATGAAGTTGTTTCCATCACCGAAGAGGAGCCTCTCCCTCTAAGTAATTGCAAACTGTATCTCCAATTGTGTCTTCAAAGTGAGATAAGAGGGGCGTCAGTTGAGGGTCATCACCCAAAGCATGAGACTCCAGCCATCAGTCTTTCCAAAAAGAGATATTGTTCCCCATGCCCAATCTCCACACCAAATCAGGTTTCAAAAAAGTGCTACAGGATCTTATAAAGTTCCAAATGCAAGAGCCCTTGGGTAAATCATGAGTGAAAATATTTTCCACCTTGTTCTCAAGGTACTTCGCCTATAAAATATGACTCCAAAGTCTCCCTTTATTAGTGTACACTCTCCACATTAGCCTCAAGCCCAAAGCCTTATTCATTTCCTTGCATTTCCTGAGGCCTAGACCCCCCTTCTAGGTTGGAGTGCATACCTCATTCAATTTGACAAGGCAATATTTAAGCGAGTCTTCACCTCCCCTCCATAGAAAGCTTCTCTTGACTGCCTCCATGTGTTTTGCAACCTTACTTGGAATCTGAAAAATAGACATAGTGTATATAGGGATAGCTGTGAGAGAGGCCTTTTTGAGAGTTATCCTTCTAGCTAAAGATAGCCACTTGCCCTTCCAAGAGGCAAGCATCCCTTGGATACAATCTATAACATTGCTCCAATCTCCAATTGAGTTGGATTTTCTGGTTAAAGGCATTCCCAAATACATACTTGGGAGAATATCAGTGTTCAAACCAAGAATCCTCTATATCTCAATCCTATGAGCATTGCCTTCCTTTAGAAAATATATTTTTGACTTGAAAACGTTAACCCTATTCCCCACCGCTTCCTTAAATTTATTTAAGAGATTCTTAAGAGTTCTTGCTTCACTGATTTTGCTTGCACCAAATAGGAGGATGTCATCTACAAATTGTAGATGAGATATATTGTTGATTCCACCTGAGGCCTAGATGCCTTCTGAATGACCTTCATGCATCTTCTTCTTCAAGTTTTTGCCCAACACATCTACCACTAAGAGAAACAAATAGGGTGAGAGGGGGTCACCTTGCCTAAGCCCCTTTTTATATAGAAAAAAATATGTGGGGACCCCATTAATTAGAACATAGGAATGGGTGGAGATACAGCTAAAAATCCATTTTCACCAGGATTCATTGAATCCAAATCTATGCATTATCCCAATTAGAAATCCCTAAGGAACTCTATCATAAGCTTTATTCATATCCAATTTAATCATCACTCCATCCCTCTTCTTGCAAATGGTGGAGTGAATAGCCTCATGGGAAATGATAATGCCATCAAGGATTTGTTTATCCTTCAAGAATCCACTCTACTCTTCACTGATTATGTCATTCAGACACAACTTGAGTCTAGACGCCAAAGATTTTTCCATAATTTTATATATCACATTACATAAGGCAATCGACCTATACTGATCAAAAGAGGAAGGGGCATTGCTCTTTGGGATCAGGGCAAGATATGTAACATTCCACATGACTTCAGGACAACCCTACATTTCTTGCATTCTTCAGTAGCCAACCATACATCATTTCCCACCTCTTCCCAATATATTTGAAAGAATTATTCCTGGAACCCATCTAGTCTAGGGGCTTTCCTAGCACCAAGGGAGAAGAGAGCAATATTAATCTCCTCCTTTGAGAAAGGGGCCAATAGACTCTTATTTTTCTCAACAGAGATAATATGAGGGATGCAATCTAACATCTCCTCATGAATTTGTGGATTAATATTGGCTCGAGTTCCAAGAAGATCTTGAAAGAAGTGAAGCCCTTCACTCCTAATTGCACCTATATCTTGAAGGATAACATTGTCCCCCCTTTTGATATTCAAAATCTTGTTGTGTTGCCTCCTAATTTTGGTGGATAGCTGCAAGAATCTTGTGTTACAATCCCCCTCTCTAAGCCACTTCACCCTTGAATTTTGTTGCCAAATAATTCCTTCCATCCTTAGTAGCCTTTTTAGTTCCTCATTGAGTTTAGCCTCCTTTTCCTTATATTCTTGAGAGTACCCATTAGTTGTGATTGCCTTGGTCACATTGCTGATATCAGCTTCCACCTAATTTTTACCAATATGAATGCATCCCAAGGATTCCTTATTCCACTCCCTAGCATTCCTATTGACACTTTGTAGGTTATTAGGTACAATGTACCTCCTACATCCCTTGACCTCTGCACTCCACCATTGATGGACGAGCTTGCCAAAATATGGGTGTTCATACTAGAAGGATTATGTTTTGAAAGGAATGCCTCTAGGCTTGTTATGACTACATAGAGTGAGAGAAATTGGCTAGTGATTTGACCCACCATAGTGTTGTACCTCTAAGAAGAAACCACCTAAATCAAGAAGCCACTCTGAGTTGAGAAGGAAGCAGTCAAGTCTACATTGAATGTTATCACCCCCCTCTCGCTTATTGTTATAGGTGAACCATCCACACCTAGGCCTGACATCCACCAAGGAGAGATCATCACATAACCTTTTGAAATTGATGGACCCATTATAGTTGAAACCACAGCCTCTGCTTTTTTCATCAGGAGATAGTATGGAGTTGAAAACTCCCTCGATAATCCACTTAACTTTGTTGTGGGACTTTCTGAAAGATCGAATATGGTTCCATGTGCTCATCCTATATGGTTCATTATTAGGTCAATACACATTGGTTAAAAGGAATTGTGTTCTGCTCCTCATTTCCTTACAGCTTATAGAGAGGTAGAATTGTCTTGAATATACTATTAAACAACAATAATGGTTTTTATTCCAAAGAATAGTGAGACTGCCAGCTGATCCCACAACCTCTTGTTCCACTTTGTCCCTATCCAACCAAATCATGGACATCATCTCCTTGAACATACCACTGAACAACTTGGTTTCCTAAACCAAGAAAAAGTTGGGAGACTCTCTCTATATTAGCTGTTTAAGAAAACGATGCTTGATAAGGCAATTAAGCCCTCCGATGTTCCAACTAGTGTGTTTCATGGTAAACCAGATTCAGGGAGGTGCTTGCCTCCAAGAGTCACAAATTTGTTCAGAGAAACCTATGATCCATTTTCTAGATCCTCCAATGCCTTGGACCTTTCCTTATAAGCATCAATTTTTCTTCCCCTGGTATTAGATGCCCCGACATCAACCACTAAAGAAGGCTTGTTTCCAAATTTTTTTGTCTGCCTAGTGGCAATGCTCCATTCGTTGTTTTTCTCAGCCAAATCCCTTCCTCTGGTGCTAACTGCTTCTAAGCCCAAGTTGTCTTGACAAAGGGGGACCATACGAGCCCTTCCCACTATTAGAACTAACTATCTAGCTCTATCCTTCAGGCCGTCATTAACCGGTGTTGCACCTTGCTGTTGCCCGTAAACAATGTTCTCGCTAGTATCAGCTGAAGAATTGGGACATTGGTTGGGTTCAACAACTAGGTCATAATTTTTGTTGTCTACCAATGGTTGCATACCACCATGATCACTAGGGCTTGGGAGAATCACCACTAGAACACCCTCATGTTATTTCTCTACCACCGGCTTTTTCCATTCCTTATGCTCCTTTTCTACAACCGCATCTACCTTCTTAACCTCCTTGTCGGTACTCAACTCTAGACACAACCTAGCCAAGTGGCCAAGTTTGGCATACCTATAACAACTAATTGGAAGCCCTTCGTATTCCACTGATTGAGTCCATATTCCCAAAATAGAGGATAGGTAGATGCTTAGTTTTAGGGGTTTTCCCAAATCCAACCACACACAGATCCGCACTTTAACCTTTAGCTTGCAGCCCCTGAAAGGCACCTCACTCCGTATGAAGGCCCACAATGAATGCCCAATCAATTTAAAGATCTCATTAGATCTAAGCTTAAGGGGGAGTTTTTGTAAATTAATCCAAAGTGGAACGCGAAACAATGCTTCTTGCCTAGGATCAAAGCCAGGGGTCCATGCTCTCACAAACAAACTGTCACTACCGAAAAACCACGGGCCTCCCCTGATAACAACATTCCACTCATACTCAAATGAAAAGGTCATCCATAGAAAACCTAACGGTAGGAGGTTGATCGCTAGTTCTGAGCCCTTCCAAGTTGATTTGCACCAATTCTTGATTTGTTTGAGGGATGGCCAAATTCCTACGAACTTGGTGATCACCACCATCTGCTTAAGCCTTTGAACCGTCGATTGAAGCATGTGTTCAGGGATGACAACTTCTAGGGAATTCGTGGCTACGTTAATATTTACATTTTTGAAAGCGACCCTTTCTAATTTACTCTCCTTTTTGCTATGATATATTTTCTTGCTTACATCGATAGAGAGGGATCCCATTCTGCTCACTTCTTCCATTTCTACCCCTTCATCCTCAACACGAAAAGCTTCCTTCTGCTCCCTTGCTTGTTCTTCCTGCGACTACCCATATTCACTCATTTCGCTAAGATTTAAATAAAATAAAATCACAATATTTAAAAAATGTAAAGGTAGATAATTAAAATTTCATACAAAAAATTTGAATTTTAAATCCAATATGTTATTTTATAAAGATTCACCATTAAGATAGTTGTTCTCAATTAACTAAAATAGTTTTGTAAATAGGTTTTGACTTTTCTTTTCAACTCATGAATAAATTCCCCTTCAATTAAATTATCTTCAAGAATATGGACATTTGAAAAATACTATACTTTTATTCATTCTTCATGCATATAAAAAATAACTATAATTTAATAGATGTACTCTAGCCTACTAACAACAAATCATTCTTTATTACGATCTAGTGAATGAATGAAAATAAAATTTGGAGAGAAAGGAAATTAAGATTTTTTTATTTTTTTTGTAACATGACTATGGATTAGAACAAAAGAAGAATGAATATTGGCTTCAATGGTTGTTAATACATTAAGGTTGAATTGTAGTGGTTGTTAATACATTAAGGCTTAATTGTAGGGACTTCAAAATTATGACATAAATGCACAAGATAATATTCATGCATCCATTAAAGGATAGAAAACACATAATATAATTAATTAAATGGTCATTTGTGGCATTACATACCACTAGAACACATAGGGTAGCATCAATTAGTTAAGTAGGGTCAACGTAATGGTAATGAAAACCTCTATATATAGAAGCACCTATGGAAGGGAAATGAAAGTTCTAATGTGGCAATCATGAAGATGAGTACCCATAGGGTAGAGTGAATATAATATATGCACTCAATGAGATGATGACAAATATTCAATAGAGCATAATAGGACCAAAGGATGGATGCCATCAAGCGAAATAATAGGAAAAATTCTTAAAATTTAGGATGTATTGTAATAAGTTAATTATATTGGTCTATCTAAGCAATTAGGATACTGGATAAAAATATGATAAGGAGGAAAGCATGAAACCTCCCAATAAAGTATCAATATGATGAATATTTTCAATTGATGTGATCATATTTAAGTGTAATACATAAGATTAAGATAAGATGAAAGTGATTTTTCCATGTGGGAGTAACATAAAATATTCTTATACTACATAAGGTTTTGGTTATAGTAAAATGATTTTCAATATACATAAGAATTTTTAAGATCCTAATGAGGTGGATATTGTGATTGTAGTATATTATAAAACATAAAAACTTTATGGTTGTTAATTTGGATTTAATGTTAATATTTATTATTGTAGTGATATAAAATTTTGCCAAGTTTGGTTTATCACAGGATAATTAGGTAACAATTTTTGAGAGTTTATTGAGTATAGTATGATTGAGTGAGTGACCAATGGGTTACTATGATACATGTTTATTAAAGGTGATAAACATTGTGGTAATAAATGTGATGTGACAAAAATATAAGGATTCACATTCAAAAAATCTAATCTTGTGTTTATGCCATTGGTGTATTGTATGGTTGATACTACTATTGGTGGTGTAAATGTGGGAATATAAGGTATGGTTTAGGAGAGGAAACTTGTTTTCCTCCTTTCCATTGAGCATTTGTGAATGCTTGATTGTAACTAGTTGTTGTAAGGACATTAGCATCCATAATCTGAGCTAGACTATGTATCACATCTATTCATTGAGAAGCATTTATTAGCTTCCTAATGATGTCCACAATAGGTACCATTTCTCCTGTTAATGATTAGGACAATTGAGGTGCAATAAATATTTATTTAGACATGATTGGAATTGTAGAAGGCTAGATGGATGTATATTAGTTCTAAAGCCTAGTATTTTGCAAAACTCTATATTTTATTTGTTGAGTGTTTATAAATATATAGAAAGTGGATGGATTATTCCTATACTAAAAAGATGGGAATTACTAAATTTATAACACTAATTTTATTTATTTATTTTCATGTTCTCTTCTTCTCTTGTGCTCATAGTTTCATAGTATTTGGGGAATGATGTTAAGTAAAAAAATACCATGTGGATATACATTATATATCATACATATTAACACCATTTCCTTGGATCCCTTATGTGCTACCTTGTGCCATTTATTGTTATTTATGATATATCTTCAATTTTGCTGTAAGCCATTCTCATGATTAAACCTATTGGAGACATATCATCTGGACTATGGCTTCTACAAGGCTCTCATTCCTAATTTTTCAATTGTAACTCTTTCCACCTTAAAGGAAATTGCTCTCAATTGGTATTAGAAATTACTCTCAAGTGGAGGCATACATTCTACTGTGCACTTCACTTTGTTCACACACCACCAACATTGTGATGCTATCTGATTGATGGTGAAATAAGTGCTTATCAAGATCTTGATAAACCACTAGAATTTTTCACCATAGAAAATAACAATATTTTATGCAATGATGAGGCCCAAAAGATGCATATAACAACCAGAAATTGACCCTAACTGTTATATCAATTATGAGGGAGTTTTGAAAGCTCAAAGAGGTGTGTACATTGCTAGAAGAAGCCTATTTTTAGTGCACAAAGGAGTTATTCTCCTTTAGTGGCGAATGGGTCCCTCTTAGGGTTTCTAAAATTGAGATCTAGGTTATATTCCTTGATGTTTACACTCCTAAATTCTTGGTTTTTAGCTCATGAAAACTTGAACATAATTTTCTAGCTTCAATTCTTCACTCTTGCACTTTGAAGGTCGACTTTGCAACTTGAAAACTTTGACTATTTTTCTCTAAACTTGCTCTTCACTTGATCTTCAACCTATAAATCTATAAACACACGTTTAAGGGAAGAAAAAATTGTTGACTGTTAGTGAATAGGTGTTTGTCTAAGTCAAACCCCTTGTAGGTAATTAAACCAAATGATGAAATGATGTAATTGAAGCATGAACATGAAATATGTAATTGATGATACCTTGGATGTTGTATTGTAATGCAAATTTGCAATCTAATATGTAGTGGCCATGAAGAATGTAGATCTTGATCTTGAATATATGTGAAAAATTCTTTCAATAGATCATCGATGCTACATCAACTTTCTTAGCTCAATAATATGCATGAATGCATTCAACCTTAGACATGCTTGCATGTTCTTGAATTGCTACAATAAACAATTGATAATCTACCTTGATATGCCTTTGAAAATTCTCTTGAATGCTCTCTTGAAATTTCTAGAATGCTTCATAAACTAGCTAGGATTTATTGTAAAGTTTCTTGGAGAAACAATGTGAATTAACCCCTATACTAAATCCAGAGATTAACCCAAAAATTCAAACAATTCAATCCGACACCACACCTGGAGATAAATATTATTAAATTCTCACCATAATGAAATTCAAAAGGGGGTCCTCATTAAGGGAGGATCCATTCACCACCTAGGGCGAATGGGTCCTGGTACTATTTTCTAGGACCTCATCTTCGAGGGATGAAAGAACACTAAAAACCAATGTGAGACATGTTGATAAAGACAGGTCCTATAGAGGGAGGACCCATTTTCCATCTAGGGTGAATGGGTCCTAGCACCAATTTATAGGACCCTAATTTTTCCTAATTAAATGTTTGCAATTTAAATTGTGGGCATTAGGATAGATCTTCGAGAGGTGTCCAAAATATGGCTTAAATTTGAATTAAAGGAGTTGTTAAATAGGCACATGACAACTAAGACGGGGGGTGAATCAGTTGTCACAAAATTCAAACTTATAAACTTCAACTCTTATTAATTTCACAACCACACTAGGGTATGTGTAGGATCAGGATGGGCCAAAAAGTGGCAATATGATGGGTATTTGTAGGGTATGTGGTTGATGACTTTTTTTTACCCAAAATTGATGAAATGAAAAGGGTTTTTAAAGGAGATTCTCAGATTTCTACCAATATAAATTATGCTATACTTTGAATTTAATAAATAATTATTATTCATTTTCTATTTGAATTATGACTAAAGTCCTAATTGATAGGCTGATTGAAAAACATCTATAGCTTTCAAACGGTATCGCATTTTTGGAATCCAAAACATGCATCACATTCTACACTTCACATACTATAGGATTAAAAAATGAAAAATTGAATTTCATGAATTTTGACCAAGTTAAGGTGGTCGACATAATGAAGCTATATTTTTAAAAGTTGTAATTAAAAATTCATAATTAATTATTTACTTGGAAAAAATTACAAAAAAATATGCATCACATCCGGACATGAATCTTATACTTATGTCTAAAATATTATAAAAAATATTATCATTTTATTGTGGTTAGGGTGGTCAGACAGACACCTACTTCTTATTTTTTCCCTAAAATTTAAGTACTACTACATTGAAATTTCAAAATTTCACCAAATAGACTTTTAAAAAAAAAAATAAACCTAGTACTTTAGAAAATACATTCAATTTGCTATAGATTCTATTCTTACATATTTTTGAAATAATATAGATAATTTATTCAAATTTTTATGTCAAGTTGCCTAACTTTGATTTTTTTGAATTTTTTGCCACTTAAGGTCCTATTTTTTCTATGATGATCCTTCACACATACACTATTATGTTATTAAGTAAGAGCATGAAAAGAAAGTAAATCAACACAATGAACACCCGATTTTTACATGGAAAACCCAATAAGGGAAAAACCACAATGAGGGCTAACTCACAATATAAAGGTTATAAAACTGAATACAAAGGCTCACTGCCCAAAAGAGGACTCACTATCCAAGTACAAAGGCTCACTACCTACAAAAAGGAATCACTATCCAACAAGGACTCTCACTGCTTATAGATACAAGAGAGAACAAAAGATCCACCATAACAATTAACACACATCCACAACTTGAATAAGGATTGAAGAAACCTTTAGCTCACTACCTTCAAGAATCTAACACAATGAAGAATTGTTGTCACAACTCACTCACACATACACTTATACTCTTATGATTTGTGGCTCACTTTCGTCACTTTTCATCACACTGTCATACAACTTTTAACAATTCGACTTGCTTTTATACCATCCTCAACCTTAGAAACTTTCTCCAAAGTCGGCCACAAATACCTTATTTCATAAATTCAAATTACGTTAGCAGCTCAACATTCCTATGGTGGAAAAGAATGAGAGTGAGAGTAGACCAATAAAAATATTTTTTGAGATAAAAAATAATATCTCGAATCAACCACACAATTAAATTTTACTCTTTAAATGAAGTGTAAAAACCAAGTAAACTAAACCTAATGAAAACACAAATGATGTACACACTTACCAACAAGAAGATGACACATAGACACCATAAAAAACTTCATTATGCATGGGAATACATCTCAAAATCTTCTAGATACATCTGCAACAAATACAACAAACTTCAACCACTAAACACCTTTCACCAGTCCATCCAGACTCTACGAACTCACATTGAAACACTGAAACATGAATTTTGGATCACCAAATTTCAGACCTCTTTTCCAGAGCACAGAAAAGACCTTCACAAGACATATCCTAGATTTGCAAGATCTGAAATGAAATAGAGGAGGACTACATAGAAAAAATATTTCTCCCAGTCCATAGAAGACCAACTCTGCTAGAATAGTTCATATACCAATGAACGTAACTTTCACGTACAATCAAACCAGAAGCTAAAACTCATGAGATATCACCAGTAGATCACCATTATCAAACCTTTAGATCCATACAAGCATAGGATCTACATAGGAGAAATGCAAAGCACATACCAGAGCACATTCTAAACACTTTCATCATTCTAAGTTCTCTTCTTTATTAATTTTCTCAAAAGCACTTGGAAACTCATCAAACCAACACATCTACAACACCATAAAGATAGCCCCATGTACTCACAACATCTCAACAACATCTCATCTATATAGGTACAATTTGCAACATATTGAACTATGTTGACATCAATGACAACATTAATGACAACACCACCAAAACTTGCTCATACCTGCAACATGGGCTAATTTATTCTAATTAACAAAAATTAATTAATAGCACCCTAGATAAGTGTGAAAGTGCATTACAACACTTTACAACACCATAAATAGGGTACACATTAGGTACATTTCATTAAAAGGGGCCCAAGATCAATGTGAATGTGTTACAATAGATTACAACATTAAACCTAGGAAAAATTAGGTTAATTCAATGACAATTATTCCCAAATCAAGTAAGGAAAAAGGGATACTTTTCCCATTACTACGTTTTCCCCCACTTTAGTGAGAGGATGAGCCAATGCCAAACTCACACTAAAGTAGACATTCAAGACAGTTAAGTATGCAACAATAACAAAGATACATAACCATACCCTATCAAAGGCCAAGAAAAAAAAAAGGATCAAGCACGATTGTCCCAACATGATGTGGAGCGGGGTTGTTTATCCATAACATATGTTTTTCACTCTAGGGTAGTGGAACCTTAGTCTATCCACTAGGTGAGTTGTCCCAACAAAGTGGAAAATGAGAGAATCATATTAGCCTCTCATACCATACCAAAGTTATCCTCCTAACAACTTCGATAAGGATCCACAATTTAATGATTTTGTAATGTAAAATTTTGTTAAAGGGTATGTGCAGGATCATGATGGACCAAAAAGTGGCAATATGTAAGTGATATGATGGTCCATGTGGCTGACGACTTTTTTTTTACCCAAAATTGATGAAACGAAAAGGGTTTTTAAAGGAGATTATTAGCTTTCCACCAATATAAATTATGTTTTACTTTGAATTTAATAAATAATTATTATTCAATTTTTATTTGAATTACGACTAAAGTCCTGATTGATAGGCTAATTGAAAAACATCTATAGCTTTTAAATGGTATCACATTTTTTGAATCTGAAACATGTGTTACATTCTATGCTTCGTATACTATATGATTAAAAAGAAAAAGTGAATTTCATGAATTTTATTAAGTTAAAATTAATTGGAACTTATCACAGTTTTATATTTTTTAAAAGTTGTAATTAAAAATTCATAAATAATTATTTACTTGGAAAAATTACAAAAAAATATACATCACATCCGAACATGAGTCCTCTACTTATATCTAAAATATTATAAAAAAATATTATCATTTTATTGTGGTTAGGGTGGTAGACAAACACAGCTTCTTATTTTCCTTAGAATTTAAGTACCTCTTTTGCATTGAAGTTTCAAATTCTCACCAAATAGATTGTAATATTTTTTAAATAAACCTAGTAGTTTAGAAACTACATTTAATTTTTCTACAAATTCTATTCTTACATATTTTGAAGTAATATGAATGCTTATTCAAATTTTTTATGTTAACTTGCCTAACTCGATTTTTTGATTTTTTTGCCATAAGGTTCTATTTTTTCCATGATGATCACACTTTTGCTTTACAAGGGGATTTTACTTTGTTCATGTAAAGGTCTTCTTCTTAGGGAGCATTGTGCCTAATCTCTCCAAGAGAGGACAAGTCAAGTTGTTAGATCATCACTCATGGGATGCCTCATTCACATCATGCCATGATGGTAGATTGTACACTCTTGAAGAAAAATTACAAAAAAATATGCATCACATCCGGACATGAATCTTATACTTATGTCTAAAATATTATAAAAAATATTATCATTTTATTGTGGTTAGGGTGGTCAGACAGACACCTACTTCTTATTTTTTCCCTAAAATTTAAGTACTACTACATTGAAATTTCAAAATTTCACCAAATAGACTTTTAAAAAAAAAAATAAACCTAGTACTTTAGAAAATACATTCAATTTGCTATAGATTCTATTCTTACATATTTTTGAAATAATATAGATAATTTATTCAAATTTTTATGTCAAGTTGCCTAACTTTGATTTTTTTGAATTTTTTGCCACTTAAGGTCCTATTTTTTCTATGATGATCCTTCACACATACACTATTATGTTATTAAGTAAGAGCATGAAAAGAAAGTAAATCAACACAATGAACACCCGATTTTTACATGGAAAACCCAATAAGGGAAAAACCACAATGAGGGCTAACTCACAATATAAAGGTTATAAAACTGAATACAAAGGCTCACTGCCCAAAAGAGGACTCACTATCCAAGTACAAAGGCTCACTACCTACAAAAAGGAATCACTATCCAACAAGGACTCTCACTGCTTATAGATACAAGAGAGAACAAAAGATCCACCATAACAATTAACACACATCCACAACTTGAATAAGGATTGAAGAAACCTTTAGCTCACTACCTTCAAGAATCTAACACAATGAAGAATTGTTGTCACAACTCACTCACACATACACTTATACTCTTATGATTTGTGGCTCACTTTCGTCACTTTTCATCACACTATCATACAACTTTTAACAATTCGACTTGCTTTTATACCATCCTCAACCTTAGAAACTTTCTCCAAAGTCGGCCACAAATACCTTATTTCATAAATTCAAATTACGTTAGCAGCTCAACATTCCTATGGTGGAAAAGAATGAGAGTGAGAGTAGACCAATAAAAATATTTTTTGAGATAAAAAATAATATCTCGAATCAACCACACAATTAAATTTTACTCTTTAAATGAAGTGTAAAAACCAAGTAAACTAAACCTAATGAAAACACAAATGATGTACACACTTACCAATAAGAAGATGACACATAGACACCATAAAAAACTTCATTATGCATGGGAATACATCTCAAAATCTTCTAGATACATCTGCAACAAATACAACAAACTTCAACCACTAAACACCGCTCGCGGAGTCCATCAGGACTCTGAACTCCACATTGAAACAACTTGGAAACATGAATTTTTGGATCACCAAATTTCAGACCTCTTTTCGAGAACAGAGAGAAAAGACCTTCACAAGACATATCCCTGAATTTGCAAGATCTGAAATGAAATAGAGAGGGACTACATAGAAAAAATATTTCTCCTAGTCCACTTAGAAGACCAACTCTGTAGAATAGTTCGCCCATACCAATGACATGCTTTCATAGTACCATCAAACCCGAGGAAGCTAAAGGCTTCGGGGAGATATCGCCGGTGGAGTCACCATTATCGGCGATCCATACGAGCGCTGGGATCTACCATGGGAGAAATGCAAAGCACATACCGAGCACATTCTAAACACTTTCATCATTCTAAGTTCTCTTCTTTATTAGTGCCTCCAAAAGCGCTTGGAAACTCATCAAGCCAACACATCTACAACACCATAAAGATGGCCCATGTGTATACAGCATCCTAACAACATCATCTATATAGATTCAATTTGCAGCATACTGAACTAGGCATTAAACAACATTAATGACAACACCACCAAAACTTGCTCATACGCAACATGGAGCTAATTTAGTCTAATTATAAAAATTAATTAATAGCACCCTAGATAAAGTGTGAGTGCGTTACAACACTTTAACCTACATAAATAGAATTGCACATTAGGTACATTTCATTAAAAGAGGCCCAAGATCAATGTGAATGTGTTGCAATAGATTACAACATTAAACCTAGGAAAAGGTAGAGGTTTAATTCAATGACAATTATTCCCAAAATCAGAGTAAGGAAAAGGGATACTTTCCCATTGCCTACGTTTTCCCCAATTTGGTGAGAGGATGAGCCAATGCCAAGCTCACACTGAGAGTAGACATTCAAAGGCAGGTTAAGTGTCTGTAGCCAACAAAGAGATACATAACCATACCCTATCAAAGGCCAAGAAAAAAAAAAGGATCAAGCACGATTGTCCCAACATGATGTGGAGCGGGGTTGTTTATCCATAACATATGTTTTTCACTCTAGGGTAGTGGAACCTTAGTCTATCCACTAGGTGAGTTGTCCCAACAAAGTGGAAAATGAGAGAATCATATTAGCCTCTCATACCATACCAAAGTTATCCTCCTAACAACTTCGATAAGGATCCACAATTTAATGATTTTGTAATGTAAAATTTTGTTAAAGGGTATGTGCAGGATCATGATGGACCAAAAAGTGGCAATATGTAAGTGATATGATGGTCCATGTGGCTAACGACTTTTTTTTTACCCAAAATTGATGAAACGAAAAGGGTTTTTAAATGAGATTATTAGCTTTCCACCAATATAAATTATGTTTTACTTTGAATTTAATAAATAATTATTATTCAATTTTTATTTGAATTACGACTAAAGTCCTGATTGATAGACTAATTGAAAAACATCTATATATTTTAAATGGTATCACATTTTTTGAATCTGAAACATGTGTTACATTCTATGCTTCGTATACTATATGATTAAAAAAAGAAAAAATGAATTTCATGAATTTTTGACCAAGTTAAGGTGGTCAGACATACGAGTTTTTATGTTTTTTAAAAGTTGTAATAAAAAATTCATAATTAATTATTTACTTGGAAAAAAATTACAAACAAATATGCATCACATCCGGACATGAGTCCTCTACTTATAGCTAAAATATTATAAAAAAATATTATCATTTTATTGTGGTTAGGGTGGTAAGACAAACACCCGCTTCTTATTTTTTCCTTGAAATTTAAGTACTACTGCATTGAAGTTTCAAATTCTCACCAAATAGATTTTTAATATTTTTAAATAAACCTAGTAGTTTAGAAACTACATTTAATTTTCTACAAATTCTATTCTTACATATTTTTGAAGTAATATAGATAACTTATTCAAATTTTTATGTTAACTTGCCTAACTCTGATTTTTCTAAATTTTTTGCCACTTAAGGACCTATTTTTTCCATGATGATCCTGCACATACCCTAAAGGGGATTTCTCTTTGTTCATGTAAAGGTCTTATTCTTAGGGAGCATTGTGTCTAATGTCTCCAATAGAGGACAAGTCAGTGTGTTAGATCATCACTCATGGGATGCCTCATTTGCATCATGCCATGATGGTAGATTGTACACTCTTGGTTGGAATAAAACCCAATGACACCACCGAGAAGAGGACACTTCACAAGAAAAGGAAAAGTCATGCCATGAAATTTTTTCAAAATATTTCATTGATGTATGTCCCAACTTTAAAGTGGTTGCTACACCATTACTATGAGAAATTGCTTTAAAATAGCCAAATATTTTTCCTAAGACATGAGAGCTTTCTTCAGAAAACCCTATTCCAAGTCATATGCTTTCGAAGCAAGTTGCATCATGAAATAGGAAGGAAAGGTTTCCCCCACAAATTTACATAAGGGATATATGGATTTGGGGTTAGTATGTTTTTGGTAAAATGTTGTCATACAACATCGAACTATCATCATTTCCTAAATAATCAGAGAACTTGAAGAATGACACAAAGAGAGTGAAAACAAAGAAGAAGCTTTTTTGGTCAACATGGAAGAGACCTAAATGTCTCAACACCTTATGCCATCCTTAAAAAGAAAAGGGTATGTGCAGGATCATGATGGGCCAAAAAGTGGCAATATGATGGGTATGTGGTTGACAACTATTTTTTTACCCAAATTGATGAAACAAAAAGGGTTTTTAAAGGAGATTCTCAGATTTCCACGAATATAAATTATGTTTTACTTTGAATTTAATAAGTAATTATTATTCATTTTCTATTCAAATTATGACTAAAATCCTGATTGATAGGTTGATTGAAAAACATCTATGGCTTTTAAACGGTATCACATTTTTTGAATCCAAAATATGTGTCACATTCTCTGCTTCACATACTATGGGATTAAAAAAAGAAAATTTGAATTTCATGAAGTTTTGACCACCTTAAGGTGATCAGACATACGAGTTTTAATATTTTAAAAAAAGTTGTAATAAATAAATCATAATTAATTATTTACTTGGAAAAAAATTACAAAAAAATACGCATCACATCGGGACATGAGTCCTCTACTTATATATAAAATCTTATAAAAAAATATTATCATTTTATTGTGGTTAGGGTGGTTAGAAAAACACCTACTT
The DNA here is from genome assembly GCA_007258455.2 of Sequoia sempervirens. Classification (NCBI taxonomy): domain Eukaryota; kingdom Viridiplantae; phylum Streptophyta; class Pinopsida; order Cupressales; family Cupressaceae; genus Sequoia; species Sequoia sempervirens. The sequence continues at coordinate 16,526 of VDFB02134922.1, forward strand.
CTTCATTTTTCCTTGAAGTTTAAGTACCACTGCATTGTAATTTCAAATTTTCACCAAATAATTTTTTATTTTTTTAAAAAAAATATCTAGTTGTTTAGAAACTACATTCAATTTTCTATAGATTCTATTCTTACACATTTTTTAAATAATATAGATAACTTATTCAAATTTTTGCATCAAGTTTCCTAACTCTGATTTTTTTGAATTTTTTGCCACTTAAGGGCCTATTTTTTCCATGATGATCCTGCACATGCCTAAAACACAAGACAATTGAAATGATTACAACATATAGAAGATTGTGAAATATGTATAGAGGAATGAACAAAGAGAGCGAGGTACATAAAATGAAACAACATGGGGGATCACATTACGCACATGCAAAAAGAAAACATGAAAAATAAAAAGACTAGTAAGGAACATGTGAGTCAACCTAAAGAAGGTCATCCACATCCCAATCTTAGTTGGGGGTATGTGAAGGATCATCATGGAAAAAATAGGCCCTTAAGTGGCAAAAAATTCACAAAAATTAGAGTTAGGCAACTTGACATAAAAATTTGAATAAGTTATCTATATTAATTCAAAAATATGTAAGAATAGAATCTATAGCAAACTAAATGCAATTTCTAAACTACTAGGTTTATTTTTTATTTTTTAAAATCTATTTGGTGAAAATTTGAAATATTAATGCAGTAGTACTTAAATTTTAGAGAAAAAATAAGAAGTAGGTGTCTGTCTGACCACCCTAACCACAATAAAATGATAATATTTTTTTATAATATTTTAGATATAAGTAGAGGAACCATGTTCAGATGTGATGGATATTTTTTTGTATTTTTTTTCCAAGTAAATAATTAATTATAATTTTTTTATTACAACTTTTAAAAAATATAAAAACTCGTATGTTTGACCACCGTAACTTGGTAAAAAAATCATGAAATTCAATTTTTTTTTTTTAATCCTATAGTATGCGAAGTAGAGAATGCGATGCATGTTTTGGATTCAAAAAATGTGATACCATTTGAAAGCTATAGATGTTTTTCAATTAGCCTATCAATCAGGACTTTAGTCGTAATTTAAATGGAAAATAAATAATAATTATTTATTAAATTCAAAGTAAAGCATAATTTATATTGGTGGATAGCTAAGAATCTCCTTAAAAAACCCTTTTCGTTTCATCAATTTTGGGTTAAAAAAAGTCATCAGCCACATACCCTGCACATACCCATCATATCGCCACTTTTTGGCCCATCATGATCCTGCACATACCATTGGCATAAATGAGACACAGACAAGTAGCCAAAGGGACAACGATAAATGAATTTCTAGGACAATTCTATCTAATTTTTTCCTCCACTTAGTGCAAGACAAGAATGAGTCGAGATAGGTGATGGGAAAGAGCTCCTTGCATTAAAGAAAGTGATTTGCAATAAATGTATAACATCTAATTGCGAGAATGTTATCATTCTACAACCATTACATGGCAAGGAGTGGAAGGGCATATTATGCAATCACTCAATAACAATTATTGTCATCGAAGTAAAAATTTATCAGGATTAATTTGAATGTACGACACTCATTAGTACTATGTCCAAGAGTTTTGTGTTATCTACAATGTGAAACATTTGCACATTTAGATTATAATCTTATCTTTTCTTTCATAGGTGGTAATGTTATAAGTTCTTGGTTTAGAAGTAGTTGTAATTTTCTTTCACTTTCAGGTGGTGGATAAGGGAACTTTAGTTTATTTAACCTGTAAGGCCTTCTGTATTTGCTAAATTCACCAATTTCTCTTGGTGGATATAGGGAAGGAGGACGTAATATGACCTTGTATTTTGTATCATTGTCATTAGGAGGCATTGGTTTCTCTTTAGGAAGGAGGATATGTATGTCTAGAGGGGGATCTAAGACAATCCTATCATCATGTCGAGGCCTTAGTGTTTCTATAGGAAGAAGAGTACTTATGTCAAGGAGAGGATCTTGATATCCTAACCCTTTAGTATCTTCAGTTGGTATTTTCTCTAAGAGTTGATGAATTTCATGTTCACTTGTTGTGTCACATTCTTGTTTGGCTAATATCGTGAATCCTTTTCCATGTGTCTCCTCAAGGTTAATTGATGTGTTGGTTACTTTGTTAATATAGGATGGTTGAATGCTTTCTTTTTTAGTTAATATAGGATGGTTGAATGCTTTCTTTTTT
>VDFB02134923.1:0-12533 GCA_007258455.2 Sequoia sempervirens
CTCTCTCCCTCCAATATATATATATAAATAATAATTTATATTTTATAACATATAATTTATCTTAAATTATAATATATCTACTAAATAAATATATATATATATACATATATATATATATATATATATATTTCAGGTAAATAAATATACATACATATATATATAATACATATTATAATATATTGTATATATATTATAATTTCAGGTAAATTATAATTATATATATATATGATCAAAGCATAACTAATCATTTTCAAAACAGAAAAGTAGATAATTTTAGCTTAAGGTTATCATCACGTGGTCACATAATATTAGCTTTTTTCTATCTTTAACTGCTCACTGGAGCTCTATAGTTTTTCAGTGCAGAACAAAGTAATCTACATAATAGTAATTTGCATCAGACATAAACAAATCAAATAAGAAAAAATACTTGTATTTGTTGAAGCCTGGAGACTATGGTTGGCCTTCTTATATGCGCCTCCTCCTTCATCGATTGGGCTACATATCAGGTTTTCAGATTAGTAGCAGGTGTCTTTCGTTTATTCTCTCCAATTTGTTGATGATAACGTCTTGGCTGTCAGCTGAAATCTGCAGGAAATTAACAGAATTAAAAGCCTGTTTTGTGTTCATGAATCTGCCCTGGGCAACCGATCAATAAATAAAAATCCAAATTGTCTATGGAGAAGAACCTCTATAGTAATTTAATCTCGAGAATATATGCTGGTCATGGAGCAGAATCTTTAGACTAAAATACTTGGATGGGGATGAACTGGAAAGAATATTGACTGCTGAAAATACCCCCTGGGGGTCTGTCATTTATAATAGCATTATAAGGATTAGGAATTTAATACCTTGCTTCCTCAAATGGGATGTTTGAAGATGTTCTAAGGCTCATTTCTGGAAAGATGATTGGCTTGAAAACCAGCCCCTTGATTTCAGGGAAGACCTAACAGATCTTCATTTTTTTCTTTGCAGGATTTGGGGAGTTACTATAGAGAACCGCTGGAATTATGAGGAAGAAAATGGTACAACTATTAAATGGTGGAAAAGTGTTGCTAATGCACCACTCTAGCTTTGCCAGGCCTAGGTTGTCCTTAATTCTCTCCTCCTCAAATTTAGACTAATGGCTACCAAAGGTGACAATGAACTAAAATGGTGTCTCTTCTTCTCAGGAGAACACTGTTAAAATAACCTACTTTTTTTCACTGATGAACCTATTCACACAACCCCTCCAATTAAAACTGTCTCTCTCTTCTTCTCAGGAGAACATTGTTAAATTACCCTACTTTATTTTCACCGATTAACCTATTCACACAACCCCTCCAATTGTGTGGAAGAGAGTGTGGAATTCATATGCCTGGCCAAAAGCTTTTGTTTTCTGTGGTTGGCTCTTTTATAATAAATTTCATTAAGGGGAACCATTGAAAAAATGAGGCTGGCCTGAAATCCTCAAATGTATTGCATGTGGTAATGTGGATAAAACTAGCCCTCATTGCCCCTTTGCCTTCAAGCTATGGGGGAAGTTAATGGACAAATTTAAAATCTCCTAAGTCATGCCTCTATCTGTTGGATAACTACTGGCTGAATGGAAAACTCCCTTCAAAGGAAAGGTTCTTTTTCTTATAGAATTTGACTCAAGCCATACTGGTCTGGATCATATGGCTTGAAAGGAATGCAAGATATTCAGAGAACTCACTTCCAACGAAGAACAAATCTAGAGAAGGTTTGAAGTTCATACAGAAAAAGTCGGTTCTCAGCACAGGTAAACTCTTGGGAGGTTATAAGATCTACTGTTAAGAAAATTCAGTTTAGCACCAAAAGAAACAAAGTCAATGTTGAGAATAATAAAGATTTGTCTTGGATCAAACCTATCAATGGATTTTGGAAACTCAATTTTGATGTCACCAGCAGGGGTAATCCCTCTCTAGCTGTTTTTCATTGGATCTCACGAAATAGTCAAGGCTTTCCCATTACGCTCAGAGTAGGCTACATTGGCCAAAATACTAATAATCTTGCTGACACAGAAGCTGTTGTGAGGGGTGTATTAGGCTCTGATTGGTTGTCCTGATGTTGTTTGTGTGGAAGTGACTCATATCTTATTATTATAGCTTTGAAGAAGAACTGATTATAAAATACATGAATGCATATGCTCCCCCCTCTCCTACTCCCACTTCCACCCTCTCCCTCTCCCTCTCTCCCTCTCTTCCTCTCCCTCTCTCGTCCCCTCTAATTTAACTAAAATTATAATATATATAATATATAAATATATAAATATATACAAATACATAGATATAAATATATTTATTTATTTAATTATATAAATATACATATATGAATATAAATATACAAAAACAAGTGTAAATATAAATATGAATTGGATGAGATCATCACTAATCATTTTCAAAAGAGCAAAGTAGATAATTTGTTTCAATAGATATACAACTCAACTTTTCTAAGAAGTTAAAAAAACTTGAGATTATCATCACATGGCTACATAATATTAGCTTTTTCCCTTATCGCTAAAAGTGTCCAATACTTCATCATCAAATGGCATCACGTTGAAACTCGGGAGTGTTTGCTGCTAGCTTCATGATTTCAAAATAGGGCAGTAAAATATCTGAGAAGATATTGGAATGAACTACCTGCAAAATGTTAAGGATAGGGCAGTAAAATATCTTCAATTGTTGCACAACAAGTCAGTTACAAACATTGCTGAAGTTCATGGACTGTAGAAGCAACTCTGGGGGATTTTAATAGTGATGGGTGCTTGGTTGAAGATTTTTATTATTTTTCAAAGCATACTATTCAAGGGTTGATGGTTAAACTGTTTGTTAATATTTTTTATTTTTTTTTCTATACAAAGGAGTGGACCCTAGTCCATAATTAAATTTTTAATAAATATCCCCTACTGTTGCCAAAATTTTGGAATTTTTTTGCCAAACCCAGAAGCCCTTCCCTGTTGCCTTGTGCTTCCTATTCCAGAAACTTAGAGAAACACTGGAAAAAACTGTATAAGATATTTATTAATTAATATTTACAGTCATTTTCAGAAAGTTCCTTTTATGATTTTTGGACTGTGGAATCACTAAGTCTTTAATATTGTAGGCTTCGTCTAGCAGAACATAGAATAAAGTTACAAACTGTTTATCCAGCCATGCCAGATAATTCAAAACCACATACAGGCTTTGATATTATAAGAATATGCTTAGAACAGAGCATAAGGAGTAACACCCTCTCCCTCTCCCTCTCTCCCTCTCTCTCTCCCTCTCCCTCTCCCTCTCTCGTCCCCTCTAATTTAACTAAAATTATAATATATATAATATTAAAATATATAAATATATACAAATACATATATAAAAATATATTTATTTATTTAATTATATAAATATACATATATTAATATAAATATACAAATCTGAGGGTTGGGGCCTAGCTCGGTTAGCTAAATCTTTCCGCAGGAGTTTAAGGTCCTAGTCTCCCCACCCATGGTGCAATTAGTCCGTTAAAAGTTTACGAGTAAGCAGTCTACTTCTAATCTAAAAATAAAATAAATATACATATATTAATATAAATATACAAATACAAGTGTAAATATAAATATGAATTAGATGAAAGCATCACTAATCATTTTCAAAAGAGCAAAGTAGATAATTTGTTTCAATAGATATACAACTCAACTTTTCTAAGAAGTTAAAAAAACTTGAGATTATCATCATATGGCTACATAGTATTAGCTTTTTTCCTTATCGCTAAAAGTGTCCAATACTTCATCACCAAATGGCATCACGTTGAAACTCGGGAGTGTTTGGTGCTAGCTTCATGATTTCAAAATAGGGCAGTAAAGTATCTGAGAAGATAAGAGGATTGGAATGGACTACCTGAAAAATGTTAAGGATAGGGTAGTAAAATATCTTCAATTGCTGCACAGCAAGTCAGTTACAAACATTGCTGAAGTTCATGGACTGTAGAAGCAACTCTGATGGATTTTAATAGCAATGGGTGCTTGGTTGAAGATTTTTTTAATTTTTCAAAGCATACTATTCAAGGGTTGATGGTTAAACTGTTTGTTAATATTTTTATTTTTTTTCTATACAAAGGAGTGGACCCTAGTCCATAATTAACTTTTTAATATATATCCCCTACTGTTGCCAAAATATCAGAATTTTTTTGCCAAACCCAGAAGCCCTTCCCTGTTGCCTTGTGCTTCCTATTCCAGAAACTCAGAGAAACACTGGAAAAAACTGTATAGAGGGTGAAATCCATAATGCAGAGATTTTGGAGAACACTTTGTACAATTTAGTGAGGGAAACTTTAAATGGATAGCTTTGTGAGTAGGGATTGTATTTATTTCACTTTTATCTTAACATTGAATTGCTGTTTTATGAACTACCCATAAGCTAAATTCAAGTAGATTTATAGATCAATGTCATTCACATGGAACTTTATACCATCTATTGTATTCCTAAGCAACTCTCGCGACAACCATTCCAAAACGCTGTATCTTACTTTTTCCTTCAACCTTTTAAAACTCATATGCTCTGCATTTTTTATTCATTTGCATACTTATCAGCATTGTCTACATAATTTTCTTGGAATTTGGTGCCTAGGGTTTGCCAAACTTATTTTTACCCTTGAATTCACTGTTATTTGAGATTTGCTTATCAGGTAAAACTTACTTTGGGCGTTCTCTGGTTTAGACATCTTACATCTTTGATATTTGATTATGTGGTGAAATTTACTTTAGGTATTTTCCGGATTAATATTTATTTATTCCAGAATAAAATTTGGAGATGTTAATGCTTGTATAGTTGTTCTATGTTATTGCATTTAGATTTTTTAAGGGTTTTGTTTATACTGCAGTTTGGCTAACTCCAATCAAGTGTTGGGTAAACTAGGACCTTTAGAGGCTGCATCTTTTATCTTTTGATTATCCAAGAGGTGGTGGACATGGTAGTCCTAATCAATCGTCAAAGGACTTGAGGTTGGATCTTGAGCTTAACCTCCCTCTTAAATCACAAGAGAATGATGGGAAGAGCTTTGAGCCTCCATGCTCAGACTTGAACAATATTGCTTATCTTGAGGAGGAAAACAACATGAATGACACGACAGAGATGGTTGCCACAGTCTGTGCTCTAAGGTTTCAAGGCAATGTCCTAATTGCAAGTATGTGCACCCATCAATGCACTAGGAAGAGAAAGATGATAACAGTGCTGCTCCTGCTAAACAAACACTTTCTCTCATTGACTGTGGACTAGACTCCAAGATTAAAACTAGGGGAGATGATGAGTAATGGATGATCATAATGAGTAGATGAAATTTTTTTTTGATGATGTGGTGTATTGCTGGTTTAGAAGCATGGAAAAATCTAATACCATGATCCGTGTTTGAAGCATACAACAGAAATGGAAGGGAGATAACAGGAATGAATTTATTGTTGTGGCAATTATTTGCAGCATGGATTAGCTAATGTCCATAATGAGATTACTTTCTTGCAGGATCAAATTAACAACAATTTATTGCAGATCCTTAAGATTTGATAGAATTAAAGCAAAAATAATAGCAGAATAAAGCAGACCCACAAATAACAGAACAACATAAAAAATAAATGCAATGCTTTCTCACTAAGAATGTGCATAGAAACAACAATCTTCTGCTCACTCGTTTTTCCCTTGCAGTTTAACACTAAAAAGGAGAGGAAGATAGAATGAAAGTCCATTTAAGAGGCAATTCAGTTATCAGAACGTCAACTGGCTAATTATGCTTTGAAGGCATAATCATCAGCAGAGGATTGATAAAACCTTTATGCTGAACATATTGCCAGGAAACAATGTAAATCCCACTTTGACAGCACACCAAATAGATAATTCTCAATAAATGAAAAGTAGCTTCAGAACAGGGGAAATGTAAATTTTTAAAATCGATCTATGGCACTCCCAATCAGTTTCAAAGAAATGAAAAATTCCCTATAATGGGTGTGCCTTTAGGCATCTGTTTGTTTGAGGATGTTGTGCAATGTAGTTTTGTTCAAGCCACAGAGTAAGTTATCCTGTTATCAAAAGCAATTGCATTCGACAAGAAACACACTGATCTGCATTCAGAAGTTGAAGACATACCTCAAGACTTGAATATATTCAAGAACAGACATCAGGGCAGCAAGTTGTCCAGGAAAGCAAATCAGACATATCAATTCTACTCTGTCACCCAGCTCTTTCTTTATTTCTATTTAGGTGTTCTGCAATGAGTATTAATACCCACAAAAGAATCAGTCAAAGTGTACGTGCAAAGAGTGTGAAATTTTATTCATATTATTCTAAGAGATTCTGGGTTCTCAGTTTTGCAAGACAAAATAGCTCAGATTTTGGGTTCTTGACTCTTTCTTTTCGGCATCAAGATTTTGTAGTTTTTAACGGCAAATTCCATGTAAAGTAAGTCTTACGCAAAATGTGCTATAAATTATTTTGGTGCTAAGTATTAATCACCCTACATGCAATGATCTTACCAATTAAGAAGCTGCAAGAAATTAACTCGCAAGATCATAGGACGAGGCCTGAGATAGATGTCAAGGTAATGGGAAGACAAAATTGAGAGCACCATCTGAGAGGGCCCAATTCAACCACTGAATGCATCTGCTCAGAGCCCTCAAATCATTCTTGTCCCTCTGCAACATCTTCTTAACATTCCCTTGAAGAATCAGCTTGTGCAGAATAGGACAAGAACCAAAGAGGATAGAATAGCTTGGCTCCACCATCTCGTACAGTTGTCAGCATTTTCCTGAATGGCGGCAGTAAAAAGAAGAGTTCAGAGAAGCAAGAAAGTTGGAAGATCCTCCTCCCTCTGCCATGTATCTGGAAGAGTTCATAATATACCTAATTAAGGGTCATTAGTTTTAAGAGTAACTATGAAGCGGCAAGAGCTGCCAGCTGAAATCGACATTGACCCACTTCATAAAACTTAAAAAGCATAGGTGGGTATTACAGAAATTAAATAGATAATGTGCTTGCATCATAGATTTTAGCAATCAGCTTAAAGATGCATTGCCCAACTTCATAAAAGTTAAAAAACAGACGTGGGTATTGCAGAAGGTAAATATTTTAAGGCGGGTGCTATAGAACAATCAAGACATCACAAATGAGAGACACCATGCTGGAATTTGCGATTTCTTCCGGCGGGTGTTGCCGAGAAGAAGAAGAATTGATCGTTATTGCTCCTCGTCCATAGGGATCTTCACATACACCAACAAACGATAGAATAAAGAAATGCAGAGCTTTGAAAGCTTAATTTGAATTTGAAGAGCCTTCAGCGGTGCAACGGCTAGTTAGTTTTTTGTTTTATTGCTCCATTTAAATTGTTACTTTCTCTTTGTATGTTATTTTTAGCCATCCAGGGAAAATTGCATACCCATCTCCATTTCCCTTATGTGTTTTTAATATAATAACAAATTTATAAATAGTAAATTGTTAGGACAAATTTTGTTTTCAATATCATTTTATTATTCTTACTATTATATATTTTTACAAATTGCTTTCAATTTTTAGAATTTTTATTTATCATTGTAGATCAAATTTATGGTTGTAAAATAGATTCATAATAGTTTTGTAATTATAAATTTAAATTATAATTTTTTAAACTTTTAAAATTTATATTTACATCTTTCCAATCAGTGATGTTCAATCTAGAGTAGTTTTTTGTGTTGATTGAAGTGTGCCATGTTATTGTATTGAAATGTTGATTGTAGTTTTTTGTGTTGATATAGATTTAAGTCTATGTGCTAATCCACTTTTGTAGGAATGGATCTATACTATTTATAAATATTAAAATATATTTTTAATCAATACCTTAAAATTCTAACATTTAATGGTTAATGAATTCCTAACATCTTTAATATCACTTTTCCATCTTCAAAATTTAACTAAGTATTGTATTTGGTTCATTTAAATTTCATATTTATAAATCCATTTTAATAGCTCTTAAATCCTTTATTTCATTATTTTATCTAGGTAAATTTAGTGGAAGAACACTTATTTTTCATTGCATTTTTTGAGGACCTAAATTTCGTACACAAAAAGGTGTTTTTTCTACTTGATGGATTTGATCTACTTCAAGTGCAAGTTTGGGTTACCTAAAAAAGAATATTATTCCATAGGAGAGCAATAAATGGCGCCCTAGTCATCCTTCACAACATAGTTAGGCAATCCTTTAGTGCAATAAGCTCTTCATCAATCATGTCTTTGAACTTTTCCATGGCACTAGATTCAATGCTTACCTTGTGATAGGATTACATGAATTCTATGATCAACCTTTCTTCTTGGGACTACAAGGTGAAGTTGTACTCACCACTCCTACATCACTTTGTTGAGATCCTCTATGCATTGTTGCTAGGAGGTTTGAGCTAGTGCATTTGAGTCCACTAGGCTCATGAGGTGTTTAATGTATATAGATAACTCACCCTAGTTACAAGAAATTTGGTTTTCCTAATAATATTGTATCTTTTGTACTATCTTAATCAACCAAACATGTTCTATCCAAATTGGAAGTCCCAAGTTCAAAGCCTTACCATCCATAGTCATGTCAACAACTCTATATATCATGATTTATACTTACACTAAAATATGGTATTCTCATATTAATGACAGGATCATCTCTACACCTAGACCTAAACATCGAGGACTCATTCATAATGGCCCTTCATACATATCACTTTTTAAGAAATAGAGGCTTTACAATTCATACACCAATAACATAAAGTCATCATCCTCAAATTTGAGATTAAGTCTCTAACCTTTTATTAAATTTAATTTAATAATTAAACTAATGCTTCAAATCAATACATATATAATAGTACTCTAACGAATAGTTTCCAGTCAATTATTACTTGTATGCCAATATCAATGTATGAACAGACAAATCTATAGAGTGATTAGTTGTTACATACATCACATTTACACATTTTGATTATCTCATACATACAAAACATGTACACAATATGACTAAATCATGCATGTACATTATATACATCAAATGTGATAACTCATGGATGCATCAAATATACACATTGCAAATTGATCATGAATGCATCACATAAACATAGTGTGACTAGCACATGTACCCCATGCAAATAGTTTATTCATACATCACATATACATAATGAATAGCCCATCCATAGACACACATACACAATGTGAATAACTCATGCATTATGACATATGCATTGTGTGGCTTGCTTCTGCATACAACACAGATGTACACAATGTGAGCAACTCAATATCATTATATGTACACATAGTGAGCAACTAGCAAAAGGATTTGGTTAGAACCTTACTACAACCAACTCCGTTTTTACCTAGTTCTCTAATGCATAATCCCTTAAATACATCCCAAGAAAAAATAATAGTATCAGTTCATCCTATGTGACACTATGGGTCCCATCATTTATACCATTTAACCATCAACTATGAAGACAAGTTCAAGCATCCTTACTACTTGTGGTAATCACCAAAAAGGCACAAATATAACAAAAAACAACACATTTTGCTATTAATAATATTTTTATAGCTTGTTGAACCATGTGAGTCAATGGATCTTAATAGATATTACCTCCATGTCACTAGTGAAAGTTAGTCCCTCTTAGTATGAGGTGGCTCCTGTCAGCTATCACCTACATGGTACTAGTGAAAGCTATTTAAGCCATGTCATACCATGGATAAATCTTAGCATTCATCATTTGCATTCCATTAGTGATAGTTAAACTCTAAGGTATGAAAATATCTCCTAACATATTTCACCTACACAATAATAGTGATATTCAATAAAACCCATTGTGTATCATAGCACACATAGTTCCTAGAATATTGCATCTCTAGAATCACTAGTGAAAGTTAGTCCCACTTAGTATGAGGTAGCTCTTGCCATCTATCACCTACATGGTACTAGTGAAAGCTAGTTAAGCAATGCCATACCATGGGTGAATCTTAGCATTCATCATCTACATTCCACCAGTGATAGTTAGTTAAACTCTAAGGTATGAAAATTACTCCTAATATATTTCACCTACACGATACTAGTGATATTCAATAAAAACCCTTATGTGTCATAACACAGATAGCTCCTAGGATATTGCATCTCTAGAATATTGGTGAAATACATCTAATCCATAATATATAATAAATAAATATATAGGATCCATCACCTACATAGTATTGGGGATAGCCAACTACCCATGTACCTATATCATACTCAACTCTAACATGTGTGTTCATCTTATAGTCAAGCATGCATAATCAAGATATCACAAAGATCCACAAGAACTTGGTAGGCTTTTTTTTTTTTTACATTTTTACTTCCTAACTAATTTTTACATTGGCAGGGTTTAATTTAAGCATGCAGTTATCCATTTTTACTTCCTAACTAATTCTTGAATGCTCAATGTCAAAATGCATGGTTTCCAAAATATTAAGAATATAAAGATTTGTGGATAATTGTATAGTGTGTTATCTTCCATTATAGTCTTGCATTGACATTCTTTAGAAATGTGTTTCATTCCTCTTTTAATTGACAGGCTTATGTGTGAAGTATTGTGAATCTAATTTTTGTACTTAGTAGGATTTGTTGATTCATGCAAGCTTTTCTTTTTATTTCCGATAGAATACGAAATAGGGTTCATATAACACATTTTAAGTGTATAAATAGTTATAAATAACGTTTAGATATTTAAGTATGGAATTAATCAATTAATGACTATATTTTGTTTACTTTAAATAAGTGTTAGGAAAATATAGTATTTGGTTGTTAGGTTAAGTAATGTGTATAACTCAAAAGTTAAATACCTTGCTCAGTTTTGGTAGGGTTTCCTGCAATGGTAGAATACATTATTTTCCTCTAAAATAGATAAATTAGTGGATAAATGTAAGTGGAATATCCTTGATTAACTTAATTCTTAAATCATATCTTGTCTATTTCTTTTATTTTGGTTGTATTCTAATGAAATTCGAAGAGGGCACTACATATCAGTATTTGGGTATTGGAAAGAAAAGAGAGAATATAAATATATGTTGAAGAATAGTGTTGCACCTTTTATGAAAAAAAATTCTATTGTGACTTTTGTTGGCCAATAGTTAACTTAAGAATGGTTTAGGTAACATTATCAATAAATCTATTGGTGAATCAATATTGGTGAGAATCTAACTTAAATAAATCTTTGAGCACTTATTCAATGTAATCTTTTGTAAAGTTTAATCATTTATCTTCACTTATATTATTTTATTCAAATTGTTACTTGATTTTGGTGACTTAATTGGATTTTTTTAGTTATGTATAGACAGGGATTTACATCTGGTATCATAGCCTCAGGTTCCAACACTAGGGAGCTTTTGAAAAAAAAAAGGTGGAAAAGACGATGGGTATGAATGCAAGATTACGAGGTGAAGATGTTGCAACTTGTTGTCATGCAAGTTAAAACTGGTAAGAAAAATATGAACATGTATGAATTCTTGATGGTTATAATTTATTTAGCTCTGCATAACTATATGAGTAAAGTGTCATTTATAGACATATTTCTTTGGATTTCATTAATTATGCGACACAACTAATTGATTTTAAATGAATTGTTCACATTTTCTATATAATTTATTCAACCACAATTTGTGCTTCAAATAATGATGGGGATTAAGCAATTAAATATTCTTCTCCTACTATAAAAATTGATTTGATAGATGACTAGCCACATACATAAGTAGTGTTGATATTCAAAAAGATGATATGGAACATTTCATAACTAGTGAAAGAATTAAGCAAAAAGATCTTAGTATAGTTTCTTCTAGAACATGTTATCAAAATTAAATAGATTTCGGATGCTAACAATGTAGAAATTCTTGCAGTAAAGGATGTTGTAGTCACAAATTATTAAGATCATTGAATAGCTTTGAGTAATCTACCTGTAATCAGGTATGAGCATCTACTTTTGGGTAGAAGGAAATTTGATAAGAGCATGGATTTAGTTAAGTTAGGTAGGTAATGGAGAATTTCACCCCTAAAACAAGTTTGAAGTAAGGGTAAAAGTTGTATTCATAGATAAATTATTTGTGAATTTTGAGCTTGTCAAATGAATTATATGATGGTATTTAGAACATGATAATGGAAATATGAGTTGAAATATGTGAAAAAAAGGAGTTTGACCTTAGCAGTATATTGTGTTTTGATTTATGATGAAAATGATTATTGTTCTAATGTTTGTTTTGAAAGTCGTATTAAGGATTGAAAATTATGTGAATTTTTTTTCTTGGAAATCCAATTTCTTTGGTGTGGATAATTTTTATGAATGTAAACCAGTTCATGTTTGGGTAGTGTTAAGTGGTCTCTATGTGTTTCAAGTGGCTAAGTATTGTTTCTTAAATTATGAAAGTGCATTATAAGATGTGTTGTGAGAAACCAGTGAATGATATGTTGTGACTCAAGTTTGAGATATTGGGTATCCAACTTGGGATAAGGTTGTGGTAGACATATGGGATGATCTACTTGTTTATACCCTAGTGTTAAATTAT
>VDFB02134924.1:0-23107 GCA_007258455.2 Sequoia sempervirens
TCTATCTCTCCCCATCTCTCCCTCCCTATCCCCCTATCTATCTCTCTATATCTACCTCTCTCCCTTTATCTTCCCATATATCTTTATCTCTCTATTTATCTTCCCATATATTTGTATCTCTCCTTACTTCTCTCTTCATCTATCCATCTCTATTTACTTATCTCTAATTCTCTATGTTTTCAATCTCTTTGTCTCTTTCTCCCTCTCCTCATCTCTCTATATCTCCTTATATCTCTCTCTACCACTTTATCTCATCATCTACATCTCTCTATCTATTTTTTTCCCTCTCCCCCCCTCACTCTATCTCCATCTCTACCTCTATTTTCCTCTCTCCCTCTCTCTCTCTCCCCTCCCTCTTCCTAGACCTCTATATCTATATCTCTCTATATCTATATCTCTTTTCCTCTCTTTCTCTATTTCTCCATATTTCTTCTTCCATCTCTCCCTCTATCTCTATCTCTCTATATATCACTTCCTATCTCTATCTCTCCCTCTCTTATTCTCTCCCTCTCTCTCTCCCTCTATATATTTATATCTTAAATATCCATTTATCCCTCTCTCTCTCTCTCTCTCTCTCCTCTACACATCCCTCTCCTCCATATCCATCTCCATCTCCATCTCTATCTTCCTCTAGATATCTATCTCCTTACCCCCCTCTCTCTCTTGTGCATGTTCTTCCCCCTCTATCTCCCCCTCTCTTTGTCCCTCCCTCCTTATTGCAAACATAACATGATCCTATTGGTAATGAAGTTTGATTATCTTCTTGATTCAAAGGTTTTATTTTCAATCATATTTGGATCCTTGTAAGTGGATGCATAGTTGATTTGAAGCTATAAATTCTCCATTGAGACCTTTATTGCGTAAACATCATATTTTGAATGGCCTACCAATTGACCAAAATTAGTAATTAGTAAATGTATGTAAAAAATAGACCGAAATTTATCCTAATTGACCTTCCACAATTCTTTAGCATATCCATTACACACTAAGGTGCGATCACTAGTTATGTATTAGTTGCATACCTAGAAATTGCTAGTGAAGAATAAATCCCTTATGCCACATCTAAAGGTTTTTCACTATCCTTAACCATAACTACATTAAGAATCTTGAATTTTTATAATTATTTTCTCGTCAAAATTTTATAAAAGGAGATTCGATTCATAATTTTCAAAGGCTTATGCGACATGTGGCTAATAATTTTTTTAGTCAATTATAAAATTTTGTATTTATCATAACTATACATGTTTATATAATGACGGTAGACAAATTAATTTTTGGAAAATGTAGAATGATGAAATTTAATTCTTCATATCATATAATAAATGTATTTGACAAATTTATGGTTATAAGGAAACTTATATTGACAAATCATGTTATAAGTATCTATAATTAGTGAATTCAATGTTTAAAATAGTAGAGGGAAATATTTTATGAGACACATTCTACATTTATAAAATCTAAATTGCTTTGTAATTATTACTAGTATCACATTGAGATCCCAAGGTAAATTTAAAATTATAAGTGAAAAATTGTGTGCATTCATTATTATAGAGTGGAAGGATCTTCATTGAACCATTAATAATAAAAATAATTATAAAATAATCCCATAGATAACATTTAAAAACTAGACAATATGATAGTGACTCTTTAAATCATAGGATATATATGTGCTACTACCAACAAATTTTTTTTTATTGAGAATATCAACAAAATTATAGAATACAAGTAGGTTATTAATTAGATCATAAAAATGCTATAGGCACAAATATGTGGAAATGCTACCAAGTATTCACATTTCATATCACAAAAATTATGAACCATATAACAATTACAAAACTTAACGAGAGTTTCTTTAAGAAGTTCAAACTAAAGGATTGTGGTTTGTATCTTTTCCTTAACACCTAATAGGTAGAGTACCTAATGATTTATCCCATTCAATGTCATATGTGCCTAATGCCTCTACTTTAATGTCCCCATGCTTAGGATAAGTATCTCTATGTGAAGCTCTATTAATCAATAGGTGAATTTTATATTGATGGTTATCCTTAGGTGTTAGGCCACTTTTCTTATTAGAAAAATGGGGGATCATTTGTAGGGAAATCATCCTACATGATGACGTTGGATTTTAGACCTATTATGAAATTCCTTTATTACCATGTCTTATGCATGGAGAAGTAAGTAAATAATGATGTACCTTGCTCATAATTCATTTACCTAATTAGTAAAATGAAAATAAATTGCCTTCAAAACATGCATAAGTTCAACTTACAAGTTGAAGATGAAGTCAACCTTAAATCTAGATCATTCTTGATTTAATTTAACTACTTTGTAATGCTTTATATTCTAAACTATATTTTATGTTTTATGCCCTAACATTTTCTAAGTCTAGACTTAAAGGTGATTGCCCAATTTTTATTTTTATTTTAGAAAATTGACAATCATTGATATGCCAATACCTATATTTAATAATAAATAGTTTTTTAAAAAGTAACATATAAGTGCAATATTTACTACACATCTCAAGATACACAAAAAAAAAACTAAAAATAATAATAAACGGTGGCCTTTTTTGGAAAGTAATTATTTGTATCCTACACACAAGAGTAAAATGATTTTTTTACGTAAAAATAAAAGTAAAAATGTAATAAAATAAAATAATTCTTAAATACAAATAAAAATTCATATGTTATTTGAGTGACAAATAATTTTGAAGTAAAATAAATTAACTCTTAAGTGAATAAAATAGTTAAGAGTGCA
Source organism: Sequoia sempervirens (assembly GCA_007258455.2). Taxonomy (NCBI): domain Eukaryota; kingdom Viridiplantae; phylum Streptophyta; class Pinopsida; order Cupressales; family Cupressaceae; genus Sequoia; species Sequoia sempervirens. Next base: position 2,758 of record VDFB02134924.1, read on the forward strand.
TTATTTATATATACATGTATTTAAGAGTGAAAGGAAGCAATGTATGCAAAAATGCTTCCTAATGTTCATCTAAGAGATGCATAGTTTTAATCTTTTTTTCTATTACAAAGTGAGATGCACAATAGGAAGAATATTAAAATAATAACACATGCAAGTATCAAAAGCTCACAACACAAAATATATGTGGGGAGAACCCTTTTGGGAGAAAAACCCCACACTCCAAAACTTGCACAATGTATTATCTAACCAATGCTGATTACAACACACTTGCAATGCAAGTTCTTCCAAGAGTATACAAATGTTGATTTTTGGGGTTATTCCAACAACATAATGATACCTCCAAAATACAACTTACAAAACCCATTGGGTGATCCCACAAAGCTGGTTTACAATTTCTAAGAGATTCTAGTTTTTGCTGAAATCATATATTTTTAGAAAATATAATGATTTAAGCCTTAAAAATTTCCATTTAAAGCATTCCAATTGAAGAGGGTTTGATCAAACTACCTTAGATCAAACCCCCTTGGATAGAACCCCGCTAGTTTTAAACCATACCTATAATGGAGTCTCCTTTACACCTATCAAAATGATGATAAAAAACCACTTTTGATTTACCTTTTGGGGGATCAAATGAATTTATTTAAAATTTATTTTTTGTAAGTATATGTGATATAGGGGGATTCACTACTCATGAGTTCTCTTTGCTCAAAGATCCTCATGGGGCAAATTGCCTTATATCACCTCAATGGAACAACACAAAAGTTCTAGAGTCTGAAAGAGAAGGTCACAGAGGGTCTCTACACAAAATGACAGACTCTCAACCAAAGGATGTCAGCACAGAAAGCAGAGGACAACGCGGTACACTGGCATCTCAGTGGTGTGTTGGAGTCTCATAAAGACCAGAGACCAAATTTATCACAGAAAACAACTAAGTGTTGGAGTCTTCTTGCCAATTCCCTTCTTGTTCTGCTCTTCTACGGGTGTAGTATCTATAATGACCTCTCATGTGAAACTTTAACCCTCTAGGATGGTAGGATCAAGGCTTTGATACCATTGTAATATCCCTTGCTACTTATGATCTAAAGTTTAGCTCTCAAGAAATATCTTAAGGGTTACCAAAATGCAAAACAAAGATCTTGATAACTATAACCTTCTAACACTTTAATATTTTTCACCTAAAGGAGAGGAAATAAATCAAAATTTCAATGTTCACACTTCTTAAACCACTCTAGAAAAATTCCCTTCAAATTGGCCTAAGTTTTGCCTCAAGGAATTTTGTCAAACACTTCACTTGCAACCCCTTAACTTATTTATGAGTTTTTCAGTTTGTTTTGTTTGTCTTCAGTTGGTCACAAATGGATGTAAATGCTTTGCAAACAATACTATGATAGTTATGAAATGATCTATAATGACAATACATTTCTTTTTGTCTTTTCAAATGCAAATACTTGAACTTCTACACAAGAAATGTACACCTATAGCCAAGTAGCATTTCTACAAACACTTGGCATGCATACTATATGAATGATAAATAACATGCTCAATTACAACTATATCAGACCAATAACTTATAACTCCTTTATTGCAATATGATGTCACTTACAATGCTGATATAAAATGAACCAAGACTCTTGACATTACAACATATGCAATTTATGCAAAATTTTGAGTACAATGGTAGCCTCCTACATTTGATCATACATGATTGAAATGGAACGAAAACAACATATAAAGAACCTAGATGAAGCGCCAATGGCTGAAGATGAAGAAGCAACCAATAGAAGTCCAAAATGTGCCTCCACCTTGCCAAATCGAATTTATTTTCAAAATCACCCCTATTATGATCTAAGTGCTAATAAGAAATTAATAACAACCTCTTGACCTCCTCTCAAGCATCTAATATCATTGTTGCGTCCCAAGGAATAGTAAGCCCATTTTGGACAGTGGAATCAATGCCAAATAAGACTCCCATGGACAAAATCGTACTCCTCTAGCAAGCTAATATGTGACTGGTAAAATATATAAGATTATTATATTCTCCAAAATTGACCTCTACAAGCATGAAGATGATGACTATATTCAACCAAAAATGTTCTTCAATCTACTTCAATCGATTATCTTTCAAAAATTTCCTTTCGCCACAATTTGAAGTCTGAAGTAACTCCTCCAACAGCTACAACCCTTCAGTAGATAGTTTCACTAACTCAGTTATGCAAATCAATGTGAACTTCGTACCCAAAGACTTTCAACTATATTTTGTAGAAACCTCAAGGCTCCAACAAACAAACATATCAAATTAAATGTCAATATCTAGGATAATCCTAAACGAGCACCTTAAGAGCCTTCTATTCTTTTCCTGTGAGAGCTCAAGCACTTTTCTTGCCAATGTGGGGCAAAATATATATTTCCTTTTTAATATTATTTTAAGTAACTTTATGATATAATATTTTATTTAGTCACTTTAATTAAATTAATTAAATATAAAGTCATCTTTTAATTTTTAATTTATTTGATGACTTAATAAATAATTATCTTAATTATTTTTTTGGTATTCCTCCACTTAGCCTTTGGAGAAAAAAGGCTAAGAAATCCGAACATAGCAATTATTTAGCAAGTTCATGAAAATATATAATTTTTTTAACACTACATATTGCAATGTATCTACTAAGAAAACGAATGTGAAGAAAAGTATCATACTTTTAATATAATACTTTTTAAAGGATAAATCAAAATAAGCAAGCTTCTAAAGAATCAAGATGGCATATTCTGAATGAATTTTCATAAATTATTTGTTTTCCTCATTTACCTTGTAATTGTGTTACAAGATGGTCATCCTATATGAAAGCTTGTAATACTTAGATTCATCATATATTTCAAAATTAATTTATTTTAATATCTTTTATATAATGTATAAAAGAACTATTTCTTGTCTCATTATTACAAACTCAAAATCATTTGTAAATTTTCCATTAAAAAATCAAATGTTTTAAACCATAATAAACCTTGAAAAGCTAATGTTGATATAGAAAAATTATTTACAACAATTACATGGAAAGAACAAATATGTAAAATTATAAACTGTCACAAACTTGCAATTCAAATCATGTACAACTCTTGAATGAAATGTATTCCTTAGATTTAAAAGGCAACAAATCATGTGATGCCACATCAGTGCAACAATAAAACATGATTTAGTGCACAACTATCCGTCTCACCTTTTTTTGACCTCTTTGAATAACTCCACAAAAAACACGCTGATGTGACATCATATTTGTAAAAAATTAGGAATGATTTGAAATTTCCCTGTAAGATTTTGAGGAAAGTGAACTACTATTCAACCCCTCACCATGCAAAGGTCCAACAATGAGATTGACTAACACCCAAAATTACTATTTTATTTAATTCCAAACACCCGAAATTACAGCTAGTCCAAAAATACCCGCAGAAAAGAGGCTTGCAACTGTTACAAATACCACTGTTACCAGGGGCATTAGTATGGGACTCAGCAGAATCAAGACAGGCGCTAAAACTATCAAACATATTACAATTCCGGCCAAAGAAAGCCCCGCCAAAAGCAGTAAATTTGCACAGGCTGTAAACAGCGTTGCAAAACCCAAAACATGGATCGAATCCGGTGGATGATCTTGGATATTGCTGAAACCAGGTACATATCTCAAAATCTCAGTTAATCCACCATGGAATTTAGGCATCTTTAAATCCCAGAAACCTAACATTACAGCTATCTGCTTATTTAGATCTTGATTTCTTCGTTCTAAGGCTTTAAAACTCAGCGTAGGTATTAAAACCATGGGGATTTCTTTTTTTCATTTGGCTGCAATTGCTTTGAAGAATATTACTGCCTTCTCTTAAACAAGGAAGTCTTAGAATATTCTCTCTCTGTTTTTTATTAAACGGTTTTAACTTTTCTCAGTAATTTTATAAAATGGTTTAATTATTATATATATATGTTTTTTAAATAAAAGAATAATTAATTTAAATTCATATTTTTAATATTTTATATAATAAAATAAATTTCAAATTAATATAAGAATATGAAAAATCTATTATAAACATTTAATTTTTATTCTATTTTATTATTGTTTTCATTTGATTGAAATTATTTTGTTATATATCTTTTATCTAATTTGTCTACTATGTTAAAAAGAATATATCTTATTTCCATTAGACGAGAAAGTTTATACCTTTTTTCTATATTAAAAAGAATATTGATTCCTTGTCTACAAATCTTACTTTCCTTCCCTTGAACAAGGAAGTCTATATTTTTTATCTGATTTTGTCTATTATGTTAAAAAGGAAAATTACTTCTTTCCCTTTTGCAAAAAAATATTCCAAAATTCTTTCTCTACCCTTTATTAAATTGATTTTAACATAATTTTTTCTTCTCAAAAAAATATGTACTCTTAGTATATCATTTACTCTTTCATTTTTAATAAAAAGAATTAATTTATATTTATATTTTCAATATCAATTAAAAAAAAAGAAAGTTGAAATAAAAACTAAAAAAATTTATTGAAATATTCACTTCTTTATTTTTGTTCTATTTAATAGTAATATGAAAAGAGAAAGCATTTTTTTTTAATCCTTTTTACTAAAGTCTTGAAGACACAAAGAATATTAGTTAAAAATCTAATTATTCTATTTTGAGTTATAGTTTGTAGGTTTCTATCAAACTTTTGAACAATAAAATTTATGGATTATTTTTCCCTCCTATTTTTTCAAATAAGATATTGAAAGTTGATTCTTAATTTTCTAAATGATTATGTTTGTGAAAATTATTAATTAAAATTCAATTTCACTTGTATTATGCTAATTAAATTTTGTTCCAAATGATAGTGAAATTTCTTAAAGTTAAAAATAGACTCTGCATTCAAAGTGTTGAAGGATGCTTCACACCAAACATGAACAAAAGCAAACCACATTATAAATAGACTCATCATTGAAACATGAGGTGAGGAAAATTGATTGGAAGTGGCAAACACATGTTGTTTAAGATTTTCTCAAAATGTAGAAACAACTATATATATGAAGAATTCATTCCATGTGTTTTATGTCTTCCTAGTCCAATTTAATTTTGACAAATCTTAACCATGCAAACTATGCACTCCACCTAGAACTCGATCCTCTCTCTCATGTCCTATGCTTTGTAATTGAAAGATTTGATTGTTACCCCCACTTCCCTTCTTGGAAAATAACACACCTTAAACATGTTCTTGTCTCAAATTGGAGGATTGAATGATGAGACTTTGAAGACAATATTTTCTTGTCATTTACTCTTCTTGCATGTTCAATCTCTATGAAACCACCATTTTAAAATGATCACAATGGTTATAAAATCACCCCTATTGAAACTAATAGTTTGATAGTTATAAAATTATGATTAAAAAAAACACTCTTTTACTGCTCATTTTGTCCTCATCTCTTGAAAATAGTAACAATTATATATAAACACATTTTTTAATAAATACTAAACATTTTAATTTAAACATGCATATATGAAAATATTCAACTTTTATACTACTAAAATATCATTTTTGATTGTATAAAACTTCAGTTTTGATGCTAAAGCTATGTCCATCTATTTAAATTTATTACATCATTATCATTAAATTATCACTATCAAAATGTTTAAAATAGTTGAAATAAATATTCTATGTAAAAAGTAACAAAATGGGACGATTCCTTAGCTTTGTACTTAAACATATCTCTAATAATCGTTAAACAATTTGAGATAATTCATAATATGTATCGAGATCAAAGACCGTTTGAGATACTATTGGTAATCTCATCTCTTCTCCTCAGAGCTCAAAACAGAGTTCAAGTAACAGAGCACATCGAGTGCGAGGCAAAATCAAGAGAAACCCTCCAACTAAAGTATTCAAATCTGAGACGTCAAACAACAGGTATGTATTGTATAGGTATTTGGTAAGTAAAAAGTCGATGGCACCTGTGTACTTAGCAGAAGCAGTTGGAAACATTCATAACTGGCATGCTAAAGATGGCTTTCTTTTAGGACTTTTCTTAAGCATGGACTAGACACGCGAACTATTTGACAGAATGTCTCAAAGAGATGTCATCTCCTGGAATGCCATGTTTGGATGATATGCACAAAATGGATTCGTCAGTTAAGTTTTTGGAAACTTTCAGCAAATCTAATTGACAAGTACAAAGTCAAATTTCCCAACCTTTGCCAGCATCCTTCCTTCATGTCCCTGTACCAAAATGGGAGTTTTATTACATGATATAGGCATCCATCAAAGCATTAGTCATGTATTCAAAATGTGGAAGCATAGACAATGCACGTGAACTGTTTGACATAATGCCTCAAAGAGATCCCATCCCATGGAATGCAAGGATGGATAAGCATAGAATGGATTTTGCGAGGATGCTATCAAAATCATTGAATTAATGAAGCACTGTGGAAAATATCCTGACATTGTAACCAAAGCCTTCCATGTGAACACAGCCGTGAAGGTTTAGTGGATGAGAGCTTAGATACTTCAATTACATGAATAACCCTTATTGCATTGCACCTTCAGCTGATCATTATGTGCACATGGTGGCCCTGCTGACCTTGAATTCACCCTAATTTTTATTAAGATGTCAATTAAACCTGTACTAGTTGTGTGTTTCTTGGTGTCTGTATATCACTTATGGATTTAGACTTTGGAGTACTTACAACGATTCCGCTTTTTGATTTGGATCAAAAAAATGCTGAGACTTGAGTTCTTCTCTCAAACAACCATGCAGAAATGGGCAGGTGAGGTAAGGAAATTGATGAAAGATGACAGGAATTAAAAATGATCTCTGGATGTGGATGGATTGAAGGACATAAAATGGCACAAGCTTTTTGTGGAGGAGTGAGATTATATCCATAAACAAGCAGATCTGTTTAAGTTTGGAGAAATTGGCTTGGAAGATGAAGGCAGTAGGATATTTTCCAGATATAACATCAATAAATATTTCTCTGCCACAATAGTGAAAAAGTCGGCAAGTGCATTTGGTTTCTTAAACGTGTCCCCTGAAAATTAGAGTTGTTAAAAGAACCTTTAAGTTTGTGTTGATTGTTACAATACATCAAAATTTATCCCCAAGATTGTTGCAAGAGAAATTGTTTTAAGAGATTGGAACTGTTTCCTACCCTTATTTTCCAAGGTTACCCCAAGTTTCCGGGACAAGGACGGCAGGGGAAGGCGGGACGAGTCCCCAAGTTTCCAATTTTTGAGGCCAAAATTAGGGACGGCAGGGGACGGCTATATAAAAATATAGGGAAATTTTAAATATTCAATAGATAACATGAATAAGGCACGCATAATACACATTATAGAACATTAACATATAACATTTGTGTTCAACATTATGCCAATACTCAATACGCATTCAAAATTAACATACAGTTAGATGAATCATGAAACAGCCTCCAAGTTATAATCTATAAACTTATATCAAAATGCCCAAAGGCTACATTGCTGCCATATAGTTTTAAAGTTTTAGTTTGCTATGAAAATCAAAACACAATATCGTATGTCAATAATGAATACAAAATAAACAAAAAGCATTGTTGCCCCTAATCATCTCTCATAACTGCATCAAAATCAGAGTCATCCTCTGAGTCACTGCCACTGTAATGCTCCTCCTCAGCCAATGGGACCCCAACCAAGCCCTCAGTTGTCTCCTCCTCATCTACCTAAGCCACGTCCTCGGGATCAATATCCCACCGTAGAGCTAGAGTCTATCGATACTCTGGAGTCTGTCGATCCTGAAGCCAAAGAGCACTATAAATGACCACTAGCTTCTTCACTCATCTAAAGGTAAGTCTATTCCTCTTTAGGGAGTGGATAAAGCTATATGTGGACCAATTCCTCTCTGCAACAAAGGAACTAGCAACCTGTGCAAGAAGGCGAGTGGCAAGTATCTTCAACTACGGTGTATCTCTCCCATGATAGGTCTACCATCCAATAGGGTTCGCTTGAGCTAATATAGCTCTATCAAACATCGCATGTGGTTTGCTCAAGTTTGGGCCATTAAGATTAGCAAAGTCTAGAAATTGTGACCGAAGTAGTGAAGTTTGCTTGACTGGATAAATCTTTTCAATGGCCTGTGTGAACCCATCTAAAACCTCAGCATCATCACATGGAGGCACCCTACCATCCCTTGGTGCATACCATTTTAGATTTAGAGCAAAGGAAGCCATATGAAGTGGGGTGTTCATTGTATTCCACCTCCGCATCACAATGGGCCTAATGTGTTGCTCATATAAATCCAAAGTGGGGTCCTTTGCCAAAATAACTTGCCTGATCTTCCCAAGCATAGTGTCAAATGTCTCATATATCTCTCCAAGACTAGGAGAGTCTGTATCAGCATATCTAATGACATCTACAATGGGCGAGATGAAGGAGCAAATATATTTGCAAAATGCAAACAAAAAGTTCAAAATAATTAGTTGACAAGTTAATTGACATGTTAGAAACTTCAAAAGTTGGAACATTGGACAATAAAATTAAAATATTAAAATCAGAAATTTAATATGAAAATCAGCCATCTAATATGTCTTACCTCACATTGGCCCACCAATCATCATCGAGGATCTTTTGTTTGATGTTCTTTCCTTGAGTAGAACTTGCATTAGGCCATCTAGTCCACTCAGCATTGGCCATCATTAGTTGTAGAGGCTCATGCACCTCAACCATCCTCTCCAATAGGATGAAGTATGTGGCATATCTACATTTATTAATTCAATGATTCATTAAAAAATAAAAATTTAAAACAAAATCAGATTATGAATACAAATTGAAAGTGAAACAAAATGAAGTAAATGGCATACCTTGTATCAACAAGTTTGAGAAACTCCTTCTTTGAAAATGCCCTGAAGAGAGCAAGTGAGGTGTGGTGGTTGCAAATGAACATCTAAATTTCTCTAGCTTTTGCCACCGTTTTCTTCACCCAATCCATCTTCCCTATGTCTTTCAATGCATTGTTCAATGCATGAACACAACATGGGGTCCAAAATATGTGTCTGTAAGTACCCTCCACCATCAACCCAGCCGATTTGCACACACATGCTAAATTGATGATCACCCGCACCACATTTGCAACCCAACCTCCTCTATGGCATTTATCAAAATGGAAAATTGGAAGTCAACATCCTTACGTCTCCCTGAACAATCTACGACTCTAAGAAAATAAGAACCAATAGGGAATGTGACTATGACATTGATGAGTGGCCGACGTCTACAATCAGTCCACCCATCCATCACTATAGAGCACCCTGTCCTCATCCATGTCTGCCTCATCTCCTCCATTAACACATTAACTTTGGAGTACTCTTTGTTTAGGAGGGTGGTGCATAGCTTATGATCTCCAGGGGGTACGAATGAAGGACCAACAGTGGCTATGTCTTTCACCATTTGTTTGAAATAAGAGGAATGGGCCACATGAAATGGAATGGCATGGGCAAAAGAGAATTTGGCAATGGAGGATTTAGTGGTTTCTCGTGCTTGGTTTTGAAACATGGACTCAACTAACGCTGTCTTATCACTACCAATCACCTTCCTCTTTCCTCTTAAGATAACACTACTACCAACTGTGGAAGGGCTAGGAGTAGGAGTGGGCATAGATGATTGTGAACTTGGGAAAGAAGGAGACCCACCTTGAACCCCACCATCACACTCCATTTGAATTTTTTGGCACTCTATAAATAGTGCATCTGTCAATGCAGGACACACTCTAACTCCATGGCCCACCTCACCCAAAAAATGATATCTAACTCTATTGTAGCTGCCCCTAAACTCCTTTTCACAAACATGGAAAAACCAAACCCTACTCCCCCCTGAATTTTTTTGTCTTTCACCCATGGCTGTCACAAATTGAAGGAATGGTTTTTTTTTGTCTAGTGGGTGTTTTGCATAGTCTTTCATAGTTTTGGTATTGGTTGATGAAGGATGGTGTTGGGTAGGGGTTATTTGCTCTCTAGTTTCCCTTCTAGCTTACATTTCAACTTCACTATCACTCCCACCCTCACTGCTGCTCATATTTTTTGTTTTTAGAATGCAAGTTTTGACTGAAAATGCAAAAAATTTGACTATGTATACTTCATATTTTGCAAAAAAATGAAAAAATGAAAATAGACAAAGGAAATGCATACCTCTTTGATGGATTTGCACTCCTAACAACACTATTTCAACCTCCTCTCCTCCTTCAAACTGTTGCTCCTTCTCCTTCAATGGCTGCAATTTTTTTTCCTCTCAAACTCTTGGCTGCTCAAACAAACAAAATGAATAGAATGAAGTTTTAGAGGCCCTTTTTCTTTCATAAAAGAGTGAAAAACATTAGGGCCCACACATGCCACGTAGGCAAGGCTCTTTTTTTTAAATTGTATGCTTTTTTTTTAATGTTTGTGAGCTTCAAAATGCGAGGGACGGTCGAGGGACGACTCAGTTGTCCCCGGGACTGGTCAGTCGTCCCCCTTTGGGGAAACGTCGTCCCCCCATCCTCGGGACGTTTCCCACGACTTTGTAAAAAAAGGGGGACGCTTCCCTAGGTATCCCTGTTATTTTCTTGTGGAGATTATTGGTGATGTTAAATGAAGCAATCTAAAAAGTGGCTTGCATTACAATGTATATTGTGTCAAACCTGCGGTAATAAGGTCTTGTTTTCAGTATATAGAAAGTTTTTTTTTTTTTTTCGACAATTTATAGAGGTCAGGTTGTTTGGCTTTGTAAAATTAGATGTGTAGAGTGTAATATGATCCTTGTTTATATATCTTGTTGTGTATCTATTAAAGACTTATTTTATGGTAATATGGATGTTTTAGTGAATTGTTTTACAAAATCTATATATGTATGAAAGAAAAGGTTGGATGAGGAAGTGGAGAATGAGGGAAAAATGAAGGGTGGGGAACACTTAGGTAAATGTTAAGATGTTTGGCCAACAAGAATTGGGAGATGAAAATTCACAAGTACCTTTGCTATTTTGTATAGTTCTTTTGTTTGGATAAATTGTATTATCTATTGTCAATGTTAGTGGACCATATGGGATTAAATTATACATTCCAAATTAAGTATACTATTTATTTAAGTTCATGTATATTGTTTTTTATTTACAATTAGAGATTTCTAATGTTACTTCACATCCATTTTCTTGGTGAAATTGATTTTACTTCTTATGCTCTCTTCTATCCTGATGATGGATCACAGAGTGTGATCTAAAAGATTGATGAAAAAAATACTCACACAATCTAATCCAGAAACACTCAGCAACACTTATCATGGATTGTGGAAATCTATTATCACTAATTGATAAAGATTTGTGAATTCACAAATATTTTTCAATTTAATTTGATTTCAATTTGTTTAATATTAATTAGAAATAAACTATTATAATTTATATGTGAAGAAGTAAAAAAACATTTCAATTGTGTTTATATTGTAATTAGTAGATATGCATGATACAAGTGAAAAATTTACATAATAAGGTCTAAAGATTGGAATTACAAAGAAGAGAATAACATTTGTAAATACAAAAATAGGGTTCGAAGGCAATTGGGAAAGAGCTAGATAGAGAATTTTATAAGTGGTAAAGAGTCACTTTAAGTTTAAAACAACAAGAACTCAAAATGATTGGAGCTATAAAAATTCCATAGAAACATAGAGGGAGACATCCATAGGATTAAAAAGAATATTACAATTATATTGATAAGATGGTCCAATTGACTACTTTATTCATTTGTGGAAAACCTGATGAATGGTAATAAAGGTTAAATTACATTTGTTAGGAATTGATTAATTATGTATTAGTTGCATACCTAACAATTGCTAGTGAAAAATAAATTCCTTATGCCACATCTAAAGTTTTTTCACTATCCTTAACCATAACTACATTAAAAATCTTGAACTTTTATTCGTGTTTTCATGCCAAAATTTTATAATATCATATTTAATTTGTAATCCTCAAAGGCTTATGAGACATGTGGCTAATAGTTTTTGTTTAGTCAATTGTAAAATGTTGTAATATTTTTTTCACTTGGATATGCACCCTTGCCAAGTGATTGACTCAGCTATCCACTGAAACATGGGATGACCTATAGGCTTTGATAGTTGAGATCAACCTCAGAAAGGGTTGGTTCCCTTGTTACTTCACCTAATCTAACCTAATTTATGGATACTTATTGATAAAAGAGATAAAAAAATATGACATAAAATGAAATCTAAATGCTAATGAGATAATGCACCAAATAATTTAGACTTGTATTGTTGTAGTGACACACAAAAGTTCAAATATTTAGTTGTTTCTTAACACAACTCAAAGGCTTTCATGCATTTATGCATGAATGCTTCTTAGGAAGGTGAAAAGTTCACAATTCAAGAAAGACACCAAAACTTTCCCAACCATTCATTGTTTACATCAACCACACAACCTACGACTTGCCAAGAATATATGCTTTTTTCTACCTCAAGGTGTTGGAATAAGACATACGTTAGATGATTTACATCAAAATCACATTAATATATATTAATCATAAAGTGGCACATATTGAAACATACTTTGAGAAGGAAATTTTACCAAATTTTATTGAACAGAGGTATTCTTACAATATAATAAGACTGCAAATGCTCTTCTAATCATGAAAATAAAGTGTTACAATCCATTCTAAGCAAGAAAGAACTTTGTCTAGTTACAATACTTGGTCTTGGGCGAAGGAGAGAACTTTGGAAAAGAAAAGAGAAGAAAAAAATTCTCCATTTTGCCTTTATAACTTAGGCATAACTGTGAAGCGGCCCGTCACAAACCCTAACCCTAGCCACATATGCATATGGAAAATCTGATCTTTTGAGGATGTAATCACATTTGCAAGCATGAGAGGAATGTCTCTAGTAAGACAATCATGTTGAACATAGAAAAATTGTGGCTTGAGTGTCTCAAACCCCCTCCAAATAGACCGCAAAGGACATTTTCAGGCATTTGAAGTGACCAAAATTGTTTTGAGCAGCAATAAATGAGCATGATGGCTCGTGAATATATGTGTAGAGGTATGGAGAGGCATTCATGGTATTGTTCTCAAGTCTCGAGCTCTAGAGATGGTGGTTGGAGCTATTTGAAGCATTAACTTCATCCTCCTAGAGCATTTATGAGAGGGTGAAACAGGATGAGTTGTGAGAATCCGAGCATGGCTTTACAAGTCATTGAACTGAAAAACTGAATTGCAAGTGTACTTTCACCTTTGGAAGCTCATCTTTTAATTGTGGGATTTTTTATCTCCACTGGACCCCTTGCGGGTTAAGGATCCTCATCGGGTTTGTGGCCTCTTACTTCTTTTTTCAAATCCCCTGCACCCCTTCGCCCTTGGAAGCTCACTTATGGTTAGGTCCAGATAGACCACTCATTTCTGCAAGGGCACCCTTACCCAGTTGTGGGTCCTGATAATGTAACTTCTCACGTAGAAGTATACCGTGCAAAAGAAACAATGCAACCTTCAATAAAAGGGCATCCGTCTGCAATTGTGAGTAGTTCACAGGACAAATCTTGCTAAACAACCGCTTGCGGAAATTCAACCCTCATTGGGATCACGTGGAACCTCGGTTGGCATCTGCACCATTGGATTGAACCGGTGCACCTGAGGAATTCCACAAATCACTTGACTATCTCCACCCTATTTCTGGATCCATGCCATTTTGGAAGAAAATCAAACTCCATCTGGACCTATGTGGAACTTCCATCTACAATTGCACCATGAGTTGGAACCAGTTCACTTGTAGTAACCCGCAAAGCGCAGTGCCCACTGACAGACCACAAAAGGAAACTTGTGAAAATTTCTTAACCATCCGCCCATGTAGAAAAGTTCATTTGAACCTACTAAGTGTAGGTGGAAACTGGAGAGGGAAGTTCACATCGAACTTTTCACAAAGTCAAATAATGTCAACAACGCAGTAAGATGAACCTCATAGGCCCAGAAACTTGGGACTTAGTCAATTTTCTTGAAGCACCCTACCAAAAAAAAAACACTACAGCTGCCCTTATGGAAAAGTTGGTCTGAACTGACCAAGTGCAACTGTACTTAAACATGACTTCTCTAGACTAACTGAACTTAAACATGACTTCTCCAGACTAAAAATTGTGCATGACCCGATAGACCCATTTCACCTGCATGCATAAAAAAATGCAAGTGAATTGAATGTGGAATCATGGAATTGAAGTTCACTTGACGCAAAGAAGTCCACAAAACCAATACTTAGAAAAAACCATCATCTCAAACCTTGGTGCGAAAAATCCAAGTGAACTAGACGAGTGCAAATATAAGCCATCTAAATTGCACCTTTGTGGGGAAGATGACCCCATCCGACTTGTATGCTTGATGGAAGATGAAAACCCACATGGGAAAAACTTGCTCATTTTTTTGGTGAATTTCATAAAATTCAAGAATGAAACTAGACCTTATTTTTCAAGCCCTATCCAATGGTGCAAAGAAAACTAGCCACTTTCAAATGTTTTTAGATCGGTCATAAACATGGGCAGGTTTGGCTAAGACATGAAACAACTTACAATTTTGTAGGTGCCAACAATAAGGAAGAACAACAATATGGCCCCATACCAGATCTCTAAGATTGGTTCTAAATGATGGGCCATGAATGGGCCATAAAAAATGCTAACAATGCCCTCTAGAAAATGAGAAATAAACTTAAAACACAATTCTATTGACATACAAAAATTATTGCAAAAGCATTCTAATTTGATGGCATCTGATATGCTAGCTAGTTTACCTCCCAAAAATATTACTCATTAAATTAATCTAATTTTAGGTGTCAAACTTCCAAATTAAATTACTTATAGAATGAATCCTCTAGAAAATAAGGAAATCAAGAGAAAAAATATTGAATTATTAGAAAAGGGATTTGTGAGAGAAAGCATGAGTCCATGTGCCACAAAGTCTCTACTCTACCCTACGAAAGGAGGAAAATAAAGATTATGTATGGATTCTAGAGCCATTAACAAAATCACTATGAAATGCTTATATTTACTACCAAAAATGGATGGTCTATGAGATTGCTTCTTAGGTGCCCTAGATATTGTCATGTGAACAATGAACTAGGTATTTAGATTGCACATTAGAAATTTTATCATAATCTATTTTGATGGTATATTAATTTTTTCGTAAAAATATGGAGGATCATGGAGAACATTTGAGAATGGTTCTTGACATAGTTAGAGTAGAGATATTGATTATTAACCTTGAAAAGAGTGAATTTTGTAAAGATATGTTGGTATTTTTGGGTAGTATTATTTCAGTAAATAGATTGAGCATGGATCTAAAAAAGTAAAGGTTATTTGTGAATGGCCTAATCATAAAAATATTACTAAGGTGAAGATCTTTCGTGGGTTGGTTAATTTTATGAGATATTAATTAAGAATTCCAACAACATAAGTGTAACTTTGATTGTTTACACACAAAAAAAAGGTTTTTACTTAGACAAAGGTAGCTAATATGACCTTTGAGAAACTAAAGAGAAAGGTTTTTAAAGAACCTATTTTTTCTTTTCTTGAATTCAATTTTTTGATGGTTGATGTTTCAAAAGTAGTTATTGGGGAAGTGTTAAGCCAAGACGAGCAACTTGTGGATTTTTTAGTGAGAAATTAAATGAAGTTAAAAAGAATTAAAATACTTATGATAAATAAGTATATGTTATGGTAAAAGACTTAAAATATTGGAGGCATTATCTTCTACAGAGAGATTTCATTTTGATGATGGACAATCAAGCCTTGAAATATATAAATTCACAAGGTAAACTATATCATAAACATAACAAATGAGATTCATTATTGCAAGCTTACACATTTTTTGTGCAAAATAGGAGTGGAAAAACCAATGTAGTGGCTAATGCCTTAGGTAGAAGGCAACATTTATTGGTTTTCATGAGCCATGGGTTGGTTGGACTTGAAGAAATGAAAGGTGAATATGAAAATAATCCATATTTTGGTAGAATTCTAACTAGCCAAGATCATTAAGGTATGTATCCATTTGAAGAATTCTTACTATTTGATGGATTTTTATTTAAATGATCTCAAATTTGCATTCCCATTAGATTAAATAGATAAAATATTGTGAGAGAGATGTGCTCAAGTTGGTTGGGTGGACACGTTGGAAGGGATAAGACTTTTGGATTAGTGAGTGAGAAATTATTTTGGCCTAATATGAGGAGAGATGTGGAAAAATTTGTTGTGTTGTAGGGTGTGCTAGATAGCAAAAGTAGGATATCAAAATACAAGTCTATATATATTCCCTTACCTATGCCAAGGGAACCTTGGATTAATATTTCAATGGATTTTGTCTTGGGGCTACCATGAACCCAAAGAGGTCATGATTTAGTGTTTGTGGTGGAGGATCAGTTTTATAAAATAGCCTATTTTATATATTATAAGAAGACAAATTATGCAAGTCAAGTGGAATATTTGTTCTTTAGGGAAATTGTGAGGTTACATGGTATCCCAAAAACTATAACTAGTGATAGGGACACCAAATTCTTAAGCCACTTTTGGAGGATAATTTAGAAAAAAATGAACAATGGACCTTATAATATAGTTCATCATACCACCTCCGTAATGATGGTCAAATTGAGGTGGTGAATAAGATTCTCAGAAATCTATTAAATTGTTTAGTTGGTGACAATCTTACACAATGGAATTTGGTGCTACCCCAAGCTAAGCTTTCCGATAATTCTAGCATAAATAGTTCTATAGGTAAGTCTACATTTCACTTTTTAATGACACAAATTCAGAAGGAATTGTAGACTTAGTTGATCTTATAGAAAACCCACATATTTGCCAAAAAGATACTTTTTTTAGAAAATATTTGAGAGGTACATCAAGTTAGGCTCAAATTGTAGTCCATGAATGAGTAATTTATAAGAATAATGTTGATTTGCATTAGAGAAGAAAAATATTTCAAGGAGACATGATCATGGTTCATTTGTGCAAGGAAAGGTATCCCCAAGGTTCATACAACAAATTAAAGCCTAAAATAATTGGCCCAATAAAAATGATGAAGAGTATAAATGAGAATGCTTACCAAATTGATTTTCTTGAAGACTTGTTAATCAATCCTATCTTTCATGTTGCCAACCTATATTCATATTCAGCTAGAACAAATGATGATTAGGTGGAAGATGAGAAAATTAAGAAGGAAAGTGATCAATGGACTAGGAACTTATTAAAGAAGAAGATAGAGCAAGTGGAATGAGTCTTGCATACTAAATTGATGGCTACACGATCTAGGTCATATAAGTTTTATTTTTTTAACTGTGAAGACTTGTTGGATTCTTACAACTCTTGGATCACAAAAGTTGACTAGCTTAAGTATAACCAAACAAACCTATCTTTTGGACTAGAACTAGGAAGTTTAAATTTTATGAGAGGAGGGGAGGATGATGTGAAGCATCTTCCTTAAATTTCCTTCCCTATTTTTATTAGTTGAATGAGAGTCAAAATTTTAGGACCCTATTTTTAATAAGTTTAATTAAATAGTTTTATTGTTGTCAAACTTAAAGTTAACAATTATTACATCTTTATATTTTTAGATTAGAAAATGAAAGTAGGGGTGATTAACTATTCTAGATTAGAATCTATGATGAATATCTTATGCAAGGAGTTAGTTTTGGGTAAAGTCTTAGTTTTTTGGAAAAGAGAATTGCCCAAAATGAGAGAAGGAACACATAAAACATGGGACAAAACTAGATTAAACTAGTATTGAGATCCCATATTTGTGTTTATTTTAGTATTTCCTGAGTATGAATATAACATAATAATCTTATTGTGTATTTCTTATATTGACCATTAATGGTTGTTATCTTGTTATTTCTCAATCATTAATTTTGTTTTAACTTCATCAATTATATCAAAAGAAGATATTTTTCTTTTGAATGATAATATGTAGGTTCAAGAAATATATTTGCATTAGTTATCAAAACAAAGCATTATTTCTTGTTGGAGGCTGATTTGTAGGTTTAGAAACAGGTATACATTTGGTCATAAAGTAAGGGGTAACATAATAACACCTAGTGAGTCTCATGTCACATTCTCAAATCCTTTTCTAGAAAATTTAACTTTGTATAAATTAGATTAATTCGTATGAAAGTTACACCCAAAAATTCCTTGCAACAAAAATTCAAACCAAATGCATTATCCACCAAAGCCCATGTTTAATCTTGAAGTGATTTGTCAATATTAGCTACTATTAGAGGATCACAGTAAAATCTATAAAACCTTTGTTTTTGTGTTAGGGTAACTTTTGTAACTATATAATTGATCCTATGAGTGGTGATCTAAATCAAAACTATGAACTTGATATTTTCCTAGATATATATGATCTTTGTTAATTTTTAGAAGTTTTCTATTAGCCCACTTTAGAGTTATCATTATGATATTCACATAAGAACTTGGTTTTTGTACAAGACATTTATAAATTGCAAGGAAAAATACTCTATGCCAAGCCCAATAAGAATCCCAATTCGATACATTTTGAAGAAGGTTGAGCATAAAAAGCAATAGTGCAATATGCCCTAGGATGATGATGTTGTGCTAATATCATTAGATGATTTATTTTAGGTTTATTGTGTGTGCTAGAAGATATTCATTTTATGTGTTTTTTAATTTATGTTTTAAATGAATCAAGGTTTTTTATTTTATATAACACCCTAGTATAAAATTCAACTATTTTGCATTTCAAATTGTCTCATAATAGTCAATTACAGGGAAAACAAGTAGGCCAAGTTTTTAATAAATTAGGGGGGTCTAATTTCAACTAGTGTAGAAGTGACTCAAATCACTTCTAAATTTGTAAATCTAATTCAAGATATAAATTTGATAAATTGAGGATTAAGGAATGAGTGTAAACAAGAATAAAATCTATTATCAAGTTATCTATTTGCTTACCTATTTATGTATACTTATTTATAGTTTTGATAAATATGCATTAAAAATAATATTCATATTGAAAAATAAAATAACTATTATAATAAAAGTTAATCTATTTTTCATTTATCTTTTTAAAAATTGAGCATAATTTTTTTATGATTTATTGCATTATTATTGAAAATAAAATAGCTCTACAATAAAGAAAAAAATTCTAAAATAAATAATTTATTTTCTATTTCTTATCTATTAATATGTCCTTAAGTATCTAGTAGTTTAGATAGATATTAAAAATTATATTTATATAAATATTGTAAAAAAATATTTTTTTCATTCATTTTATGAATACTTGTGTCTTTACTATTATTTATAAAATAATATTACACATATTAAAAATAAAAAGTCGCACTCCTAAAGCTCAAATAGGAAAAAACCTAGAACAAAATATAAAAATAGGCCTCTACACAATATGAGCTAATGAAGTAGTAAGAAAGGGTGTCTTGATAATCAATTTACTCAATACATCAGAGTCCAACATGTCAATGAGTGGTTCCAATCATCATTATCATAATTTCTTCTTCTTTTTCTTTATCAAAAGGCTAGGTGTTACAAACAAGCAATATAGCAAGAGCAAGGAGAGAGTGAGGCCAACCACTAAACCCATGAAGAAGTAGAGTGGCCGTGGACGGGGATAGGGGGATGGGAGGGCGACGATGAGAGCATCTTATAATCATATAAACTTAAGTAGATTAATCATAATTTCAAATGATGACATAATATATAATAATGTGTATATTGTGAACTAGCATATATATGTATCTTAAATACATCTAATCTAAAAATAGATATATTAGTACAAGCACTTCAAATTCAAATTGATACTTATAGATCTTTTAAATAGATATATTTAAGATATTTATACTAATATAAAAACAAAATAAATAGAATAATTTCAAAACCCCATTATATTAAAATTATGTTATTTTTACCCACTTACAATTATTTATTAATCATCATATTGAATGGCATTATCTAATCCAAATATAAATAAAAAACTACATATTTAATTTTTCAAAACAATAATTATATAATAATATCTTTATTTTATTTTTCAAAATATAATAATAATTTTATTAAAAAATATTAAAAAAATTAAACAATTGTTACAATAAAATTTTATCCCAAAAATGCATTATATTAATAAAAGAATTTTTTTTACAAGAGTACAAAAGACTCGTAAGAAGGCACATCCCAACCAAAAGAGACAATAATACAAAAACAACAGAGCAAATTTCAGCTAAGACGGCTGAAAAAAACTGCTAATTGTTACAATAAAATTGATAATATACCAATATCAATTCAATTTATATTAACATATATTAATAAATCACCAAATCTTAAAAAATTAATCAAACAATGTACTAACTGTTTA